>JACJUY010001967.1:172922-206288 GCA_014220935.1 Platorchestia sp. MABIK
TTTCGACCTATTTTTATTACTTCTCGATAATTTTGGGGGATGAAAAGAATTGTTTTGGTCTTCACTCCCACCTGGACTTCTTCCCTGAAAATTTAGGAGCAGTTTCGAAGGAACACTGGGAGCGGTTACATCAAGACATCATTAAGATCGAGAGGAGACTTTCTGGGAAGTGGAATGCAAGTATGTTGGCAGAGTACTGCTGGTTTTGGCACGCGAAACTTCTACCTCAGAGTACAAAAGGAAAACAAGCACCAAATGAAAGTTATTATATCATTTGTATATTTTTCTTTACATATATTATTTCACAGAATAAAAAGAAGAACCAGAGTAAAAATGAACATTGCATTTATTGCAAACGTTTCAGAATTGAAATTCCATCATCAGTGCTGAAACAGGATAAAAATTTGTCTATTAAAAAAAAAATATAAAAATCATGTGTATATTCCACAAAATTTTCTGAATGTCTAAAAAGCCTAATTAATTCATTCATACACAAAGAATAGCACACTCAAAATTCACACAAGCACACATGTACACGCTAATTCAGATGCACCAGCGAAAGGCACTATGCGCACACACACACACACACACACACACACACGCAGACACACACACAAAAACACACAGAACTACTTCAGTAGGTGGGGGCAATTGATAATTTTACGGCACTAATATCTTTGTTGAGGTTAGGTTAATGAGTGAATATGAAAAGGGACTCTAAAATTCTAAGGTCATGCTCACTATAAGCTCGGCACAGAGTTGAAAAATTAGAATTTTTGAATGAATGGTTTCAATTTTCACAGTGATTTCTAATTGCTGATTGGGGTGGGATGGTTAGTGCACGACCGGTTCTGTGAGATGTTCCTGCGTGTTGGCTATGTCTGATGAATTGTTAGAGTTTGGTCCTACCAACGTAAGACTGCATGCAGCAGTCACACTTGTTAAAATATGCACAGCCACTTCACAGGCACTCATCCAATCGTTCCATCCTATGTGAATATCCTATGTGAATTAGGAGTATGCCATTCTTTGTGTATGAATGAACAAATTGGAGTTTTTAGATATTCATAGAATTTTGTGGAATATACATGTGATTTTTATTGTTTGTTTTAATAGACAAATCTTTTTCTCCTGATTCACCATTGGTGATGGAATTTTAATTCCGTAACGTTTGCAATAAAGGTAATGTTCGTTTGTACTCTGGTTCTTCTTTTTATTCTACGAATAAGATTCTCGACGAATCGCCCTATTGGAAATATTATTATTTCACTATTTAAATTCATCATTTGTTATTCTTTACAGCTGAAATAATCTTTATAAAAAAAGATAAATTTGGAAAGGGGGGCTCGAAAATGGTGAGTGACGAGGGAAAACGGGGGTTATATTCGGATTCAGGAAGTTATTTTAAATTAGAATCAGTACGAATGGTGTCAAGGTTGGGGAATTTTTTTTTGCCGTCCATTGTAATTTGCTTCTGAAAATCACAAAGGATCCTAAAGATGTTCTCGTCGTAAATTTTTAAACAAAAAATATCAATGCCTATATTTCATTAATCAAGACTCTGGATCAGAAACAAACCCCATTGTTGATTTTGAGAATTCTACTTTAAAAGAGTAGCTTCCTTAAATTACACGTCCTCTAGAGTGTAAACGAAATTACCGATAAATGTTTATCATCGACTTACAAAATTTGAGTTTTCCTTGAATCACTGACAAGTGGAATGACTTTGCTGTTCAATATCTTTTATTTCCGACCAAATTAGATATGGAAATTTAGTCGGTATGCCTAGTAGAAGCAACTAACACCGTAGACGAACATTCATTATTTTTCTCGTTATCTAACACATGGAGAGGAATTTCTTGCAAATATTCCTGACATGTTAGCAAGGAAATGAACACTCTTCCCCTTCAAAAAATACCTCTCCATTAAAGGCTTCCTTCTAGGTCGAGGCTGTGGTTGTAAGAGCCATGTTACTTCTCGGTGTGAAAATTACGATTATTTACAGGCGTTAATACGAAGATTCATTCAAAAATTTCATGAGAAAACTCTCAATATGAATTATAAACAATAGGTGTTCGTCAAGATTTTTTAAGAAAACTTTTTTGTTTTTTGTATGGTCCAGTCTGTGCGGAACTTCGGACATGAATATCTTTGCAGAGAACGAGGATGTCATGAAACTGAAAATAAATCATTTTAAATTTAAGAACTATAAATCTAGTACAAAAAGAGGGAGTATTCAATTTTGATGTCTATTCTATTTTAGATCCCCTTCGTGATTTTGGGTGTTGAAATCACGGGAAAGAACGATCACTACTTACTTTGCGATTCTATGTTGCTGCACTCGTTAATGGCTTCAACGATGTCTGTCATAATCCATATAAAGATATACGTATGATTTTGTAAGCATTTTCCATAAAACGGTTCTGACCAATGTTAAAGAAAATATTGAAATGAAATGCTTATAATTTGAACACAGAAACAAATTAAAATTACACACGTAATTAGCTGATACACAAACATTCACGTGAATAGGCACATCAGCATTCAAATGTGTTGGTTTGAATACGGTAGTTGTACAGTAGCTCCGTTCTCGTCCTCTGTACCATGCCACCGTGGGTAAACTCGCCACAGTCAACAAACGACAGGAGTTCCTTGTATTGCACATTGTTGTAGAGGGTTCTCAGTTAGAGTTACCGCTATTTACACTACCGCAAGAATTTTTGAACAAGTGTAATCAAAGACATCAAAACAATTAAATGCACAAAAACTTTAATAAAAGCAGTTACAGAACGAATACGAACTGCATTCGTCGGTGTCAATTCATCAAACTGCATTCGTCAATGAATTTCTCCTGTGAGTCGAGCACTTGAATTTATGTGATTTGCAGGTTCCCTTTTACACTAGCATATTGATTGTGAAAAGATATTTCTTTCTGAATAATTAGATAAAACAAACTTTCATGTTTTTCTGTTTCTTTCGAGATTTTCTGCATCTACCTCACTTGCTGCTCGAATGTAAACCATAATTGGCTCATGAAAACGCATTGACCAAGGCTTTATCTTCAAGATACGTTTGGTTGAGAATGCGTTGCAGCAGCTTCTTCATCTCCAAACAAACGGTTAATACACATGGTATGTCTCTGCGTTAGTACGTTCCCCATGAATAAATAAAGACATTTCGGCATTAATGGGGTTGACGCACTTCCTGCTGGGGAGCTGGGGAGCTGGGGAGGAGTGCACCGTCAAAAGCCCAAAGATGGCAAAATATAGAATCACTTAATCCTTTTCCGTGTATCGTCTCGTCACGCTGCCACTGTCATGGTGATGACTTCTGACGACTATTGTCAGGTTAATGAAAATAGCCTTAAATGACTCGGCATGATTACGATGTATTGATAGCAGAAGTCACCTTGAGACGAGTTTGCCATTCTTAAGTTGGGATATTTTCTGCAGCCTCATTTATATGTACCCAGACACGAAAGCAATATAGCACACCTTTGGTAAACTTTATTTTTTGTCAAGCTTTAGCGTTTCTCGTTTCGAGGTTGAATTTCCTCATTCTATCTTGCTCTATGATAGGCCAGTTATTTTTTTAAAACGATGTGATTGGTCACTAAGCATAGGACGCACGTCTTCTTGTTTCATATTAGGAAGCTAAAGGGAATTTTTTCTTAAATTCTTCAATAGGTAGAATTAAATTTAGCTGTTGGACTACTAAGAAGAAGCAAGCGAGCAAAAACTGGTTTAAATGAAATTTCTATGAGATGAAAATTTACTTCACTGAAGATTTGGCCCCATACCTATCTGGCTGTGGACAGTGAAAGGTTGTGCTAGAAGTGTCATGCTGAAAGTATCGAAAACGGAGAGTGATAAATCTGTGATATTTGAGTGCCAACCCACTGCACATAGTTGTTTTTGGCAGACAATTCGTTAACACCACAACTAACAACTTCGTCAATTTTTTCTTTCTTAGTAAAACCATTTAATAATTAAGTTTAAATATGTCAACTTCATGAAATTTTTATTGAACCTCAGCTGTAAAATTTTAGTTATTCACTCGCAACACAATTTTTTCTCTCCCATCCAATCTCCGGCATGAAATACATAGGAATTTTTAGGCGAGCCTAAGAAGGTTGTTGACGCCCATGCAGAGAACTGTTGTAATAGCAGAGCTTCAAGCCTCTAACCGATACGATCGCTACACGAACAGAAAAAGAATTTACTTCGCTGAAATACAAAAATGTATCAGCCTGATCATGGAGGTTGGGGCCTTGTGCCTGCAAAGGACACTTGGAAGAACACCATGGAGAGTGACGAAAACTGAAAGAGGAAGTGACATTCAAGTGGAGGGAATACGAGAAATTAGCACATAGGTGACATTCGCAAGAAAAGCCGAACGGGGAAATATTAGTTACCCTGTCAATACCAAACCAAGGAAAGAGCGGATTCCAAGAAGCAATTCTTAAATAACTTAAGCCAATACGATGAAATCCGAACGCCCTTGAGGTGCGTCAAGTTCGCTATTTCCATTGATCAAATAAGACTAAATCAACACGTGCAGGATCTAGCGTGATTCGTGCTCGTACCCGTAAACACGTGACCCGGTAAAATATGAGGGAATTCGTTTAAGTCTTCGGCAAAATTATTTTTCTAAGATGCGCACGGTTAAATAATTGAATGTTTATTAAATAATACATGTTTTTTTAAACTGGTGTAACTCTCCTTCGTGGTACTTCGGTCTTTAATTCCATACTCACTTACGTATGAAAGCACATCCACCAACATTGCGAGGTCAGGAAATGATGGCTCATTATATTTTAGAGTCACCAGTGCCTTCACTAAAGGGCACTGGCAACTCACTCCCTTCTTTAGATGATATATTCGAGTTAATTCAGCACGCATTTCCGGCCATAGGGGTCAGAATAGATTCTTATAGGATTTGATTCTTCGTGATTTTCGTGAATGACAAATTTCAACACGTCTACAAAATTCCAGTAATTAATGAGAAACTTGCCCCAATTATAGGCATGATGTGTGTGGCAGATCTAATTCTAATTTGATTCCAATGTACACACTGTAGATGAGAAAGCATTGATCGTTATTGCATGAGACGTTCTCTAAAACCATGAATTTTTTCACCTTATGATTTTCGCGCATTCGCCTTTGAAGTTTCTTAGCGATGTCTTTAATTTCTCGCAAAACTTGGACGTCTAATTTCTATGTTCACTATTAGCGACCTTAAACTTGCATTTCAGAGATGAAATAGCTTTTTCTGTGCCTCCAAATAAGGTGGCTGTGTTCTTTAAATGATTGACCAGGTTATTGTGAATTCTTCTTCCCTCATAATTAATTACCGTGTTTCTGTAGAATTAATCTAAAATGTCGGTCCTCATCCCTAAATCATCTGAATCGTACATTAGACAACCAACTAATCAAAGAGAGACGGCAAAAAAATTTTCATCTACGTTCGCATCAGTTCTCCGCTTAACATTATATCTTACTAATAGAGAGAGTGGAAGCTCCAAAAGTGTGTTCTTTTCAACAATCAAGGTGGCCACTTATCTATTTCAGCAAAGAAACATTACGAAAGCACATACTCACACAGACCTTCCATGAAACCATTACATAATAGTGAAGGCTGTTATAGCCAGGGCAAGAACCTGCCCACGAATTCTCTGATCTGCTGCCGCTGCTGCTGAGCCTCTCAGTTCGATCCAGGGAATTCCGGTGCACAGGCGGCATTGACAATGAACTTTCGACACGTGTATTTACCTTGGACTGGAACGCAACGAACAGTGCGCTTGTTGGCCTCTACTCCCATTATGGAGGAATATTCGGGTGTCCATTAAGTGAGGGAAGTGTGAGAACAGATCCCATTCTGCCTTGTACTGTTTTACAGTCTCTCTGCTCAATTAATTTATTGCACTTCGAAAAGTTGTTTCCTCAAATTGCAGTAAGTTTTTCCCAAGTATTTCTGAACTTAGATTTATATGATCGCCAATGACAAGTACCTGCAATACCTGTGTACCTCTTATTCATAGACTTACAGAGCCACGTCACACAGGATCATGACTGGAAGAAAAGAGCTTTAAATAGAACCGGTTGCATCCGCAACGAGGATCGAAAATAATGACCCAATTTGAAGGACGCTTGAAGGTGAAGCTGCACGGTGAGCTTCGGGCCAAAAGAGGCATAAAACAGACGTGTTCTCAAATTTGGATCATAACCTCATAAAACACATTAACCAAAATTTCAGTTGTAGAAGTATTTCCGTTCTGGATTATTCCTATTGTTTGATGTTCTTGGATTAATGAACATATTTTTTTATTTTTGAAAAAGAAAATTTGTCCTCCTTTAGCACTGTCACTGGTTCGGATATTACTTAGGTAAACTATGCTTGAAAGTGTATAAATTGGAAGAGCTTTGCTTTTCGAATTTTAAATTCTGTGCCGTAAGTTCGTATTCTACTCAGTTTGGAATTCTAAGGCACGTAGTAGATCTTTGAATTTTAAAATATTAGTTTATTTTTGAAACAAGTAACTTCAATATTCATTCAAAATTTTACTACTCGTGTATCTTGAGGTTTTGGATTCGTTTTTCTAGTAGGTTTTCATAACTTGGTTTTTATTCAAATTTCATTCTGAATGAGAGTCTTAAATTCACGGGAAATGTGTAAAACTTTATATGATTACTCATGAAGGGTAGAAATCTAAAACGTTACATGAAATTGCAGGAACTTCGCTTCGCTTTATTTATTCCAATTTACTGGTACGAAGACCAGGGGAAGTTCTGCCCAATTTGCCGGACTATATTCGTTCGAGAGCATGGATGATTTGCAACTTATTCATGTGTTTGTTCTTTCACGCCCAGAAATTGTGAGGATGTGGCGTAAATAGAACCTTCAATAATTATTGTGAGCATTTGCGTTAGATAGACTAGCTGGAGAGAAAAATGTCACTAATTATACTGTGCAACAAATTTTAGGTTAGAAAAAGTACAGGTTGCGTAAGACCTATTTCGGGGTTAAAAATGTGCTGATTCTGAATCTGACCTTTATTCCCCTAGATTAGGCTCCATTTCCATGTACTCTGAATCATTTTTTTCATTATTATTTTCATTGATTATGAATGAAAAATACACACCATTCTTGTGTATTTAAACAACATTTATCCTTCTAAACCCTTTATAGAGAGCGTGATCGTCTCTTTTTAAATTCCAGAAGTAGCCTTACAGGGTTCCATTTTCGTTTGAATCGTTGCTCCATCGCTGATATACCCTGATGGAATCTTTCGCCATATTCATTACTCACATCCCCAAGATTTTCCTCAAAAAATCCAAATGAGTGAGGATCACATGAACTTCAAGAAACATGTTACATCCCATATCATGAAAATGACTCAGCAGATCATTCATAAGTTGCACACGATCTTTTAAACGATGAATCTCCAGGAAGTTATCATAAACTTTCTTGAGTGACTCACAGGCAAGCTTCTCTTTTCTCTTGAGATGTGTGGTGAGAGTTTCAAGTACAATTTTTCGAATTTAGGGACCTATGAAGATACCTTTTTTCATTTTAGGTTGGCTAAGGGAAGGAGATTTCTTCACAAGATACGCAAATGCGGAGGAATCCTTTCAGAGGGATTTCACAGATTGCGTAAACTAACCAAGTTTAATATGCAAACGTGTAAATGAATGTTACCAACTTTTACAAGTAGTTTGAGCATGGTGTTATGTCTTCCTCGCTCGGTTTCATCTTGGATCGGCCAATCTTTGCGTGCATAAAGTTCAGTTCTTGCTCTGGAGTTCCCTAAGAGCAGGAAGCAGCAAAATATAGTATAGCCAAGCTGAAGGGCAATGGCACGGTCACAACCTTGAAATTTGCACAAATATGCCAATTATGGTCATCACACAGTATGCTCGTTAGAATTGCTTTCAGTTTTTCAAATAATTCTTTCATGGTTGCACTATAAGCCATGGAAACAGATGGCAGAGTGTTCCCGATGTGAAGCTGAACAGTTTTAAAGCTGTCTATGGATGTATTTATGAAAATTTGCCAGTTGGTGTCATATGTTATTTCCAGTTGCTCAAAAAGTTCAATGATGTCATGAACAAAGCATTAGTCATCCTTCATGGTGAACAGTGCGAGCAGCTTCACTGTTTTATTCTGAACGGTGTTATCTTCGCTCCTTTCTCAAAAAGAGTACGTTCTTGAGCCCGTGATGACAGAAGCTCACTTTTGTCTTTGGTTATTTAGATATCCCTTCACAAATCAGTTACTTATTGGTTTACTCTCGCTCTCTGAATCATTGAGCTACACATGTTCACCACTGGAATGTTCATTTGCACTGCTGGAACTCCGCATTTCTTGATTGGGAGGTTTGGACACAGGTAAACATTTTGAGTGCTTTACTGGGCGCATTGCTGATTGCAAATTTGAGTAAACAATGTGTTTTTTTCTTTGCTGTAGTACAGGCTATAAAGCCTTACTTGCAGAAAGAGCAGTCATTACAGGGATTTTTCTCCTCACGCCAAGCCATTGGCCCACCAAACTTCATGTGAAAATTTTTTCCTGCGCACCAGGGCTCAATGTCTTCGCACTTGTGAGGCAACACACGTGCGGAGCCCACGACTTGTCCTGGTCTCCTGTATCACATTCACGGTACGATTTGTACAATTTTTGATGGCGTGCAAAGCTGTGCTTTTCTTTAGCAAATGTCAATTCCTCTCATATTAATAGCAGTATTAGTTCAGATCATTTTTACGTTGACTTTCACTCATTTTTGAAAGTATATAAGGTTTGAAAAAAATGATATTAAGTAAAAGCACTGAAGTATGAAGTATTAAATGATAAATTAAATTAAATGTAAGCGCACAATTAAAAATCTGTGCAATTTTCACATAAGTACAAGAAATCCGGGAATAATTTTAGGTGCAAAATGACATACTCGTAGTTAATACATTTCTTCCTTCTTTTTTGCTGAAATTCTCTACAGTGAAAATTTTGCGAAACCCGTGCCTAATTTAACGAAAAGAAGGCCGAAAATGGATTTCCCGTGTCATTTGGTAAATAAAAATGGCCGCAAATCTCCTGTACTTATTTAGGTGTTGTGCAGTGTTATTTAGGACATGGGAGGTTGAAAGATGTCGCAGTTTTCGGTGACTATTATCTGATGTGTGCGATATTTCGACTCTCACATACGACGGGAAAATGCTTGCACAGAGGTTACTAATTTAACCTACATACATGTCAGGATTTACATGATAGATATTTTAATTTCTATGATTTGATAGGCGACATGATTTGCTACCCTTATTACTTGAGCGTCAATAGACTAAAAACTTAATTTGTTGATAAAGGATACCCGCAGCCAGCTGGTGGTCTGTAATTAAGCGTAAACCCTTACAGCGCTTCCATAAATATCAAGATGAGGCAGAGATGAGCAGTGAATTCTTTTCGCTCTTTTAAACCATGTTTTAACTAACTTTTAAAATTGAACCAAACTACGCAAAAGAACCTAACCAAGGAAACACAGGATTAATTAATTATTAGATTTTAATGAAAGCAAGCTAAATATGGAACAAGAGCTATGATCGGCTCTACCTGTGTGGACAAACATTTTAGGGCTGAATTTTGACGGCGATTCCGGAGTCGTGACCATAAATAAGCGTGCTGGTGCCTGTACTTTCTCGTGCCTGCACTTCGTAACCATGCACTTCATTTGCATCAATGAAACAAAGTTTTCATCATTTAACAATTTTTCATCTAGAAGATACTTTTGAACAGCACTGCATTGACGATGCTCCCCGATGAGAAACAAAATGCCGCTCGCAATAATTTAACTCTACGCTCAGCAGACACGCAGCCTTGACCCAAGTCTTTCCCCACCTGACATTGACCTCACACATACCCTCGGCTCTTCACCCCATCCTTAGTATAGTCTGTAGTGGTGCACTTTATGTAAATATTGAATTTACGTTGATTTTTTGGTCAGAAATAGTAGACCCCGTTACGAAAAAAATTAATTGAAAGTTCGAATGCGTGATTTTTTTTCAATCTGTGTCCAAGTGTTTGCAGTGTTATGATCCTCGTATTTTTGCATCTTTTCACCATGATCCGATTTCTCTCTAATCTCCCAAATGTCTGAAAGTTTTCGTAAATGTTTTTAGGAAAGGCAATTGGCCACGAAATTCCGATGAACAGGAAAATACTTGTTGTAATCCTTTAAAAACTCCTAATAGAATGGTTAATTCGAAGTATTTGGAAATTTCAAATTCTACTATGGATATTTACCGCTAAAGACTGACCGTTATGGCCGCCCGAACAATCTAACGCACATCAACATTTGTCCAGACAGACAGTGTGTGTGTGTGTGTGTGTGCAAACGTTATGAACCAGTTTCAATCTTGTAAGATCGCGGAATGTTGCTAAATAAACGAATGATTAATGCCATGAATTTACAAAAGCATCAACGCATTTCTGCTAAAATTGAAAGAGCTTGTAAAGCGGTGTGATAACACGCGTAATTCGAACAGTCAAACGGATCGCCAATTTTCATTCGATGTATAAAAAGATGCTGTGAATTTTTACAGAGTCTTTTATGATTGAACGGTAGCAAGTGGTGCTAGTTTGAAGTGAGATGTAGAACATTCATTCATCTTCTAAAGGTCATTAACTTTTCCACAGGGTTTCGAAGCTATTTGAGAATCCAACCCCTGTGGTGAGTGTAAGTTCATCGGTGACAAATTTTCTTATGTTACGGCATAAGTGCAGAGACATTTATTTTTAATTTCTAACCCATGGTTTTGTTAGAACGCTTTTCATCCAAAAAGTGGCAGGCAACACTCATATTCAGCAACCGAAATATTTAAACTCTGAATTAATCAGTTAGTTCCCTTTTTCACCTACAATTGGAAACTAAATATTTTGAGCTGATTCGAACCGGTTGCCGGTGAGGAACGCTGTGTGACTGCAGAGCGATCAAGCGAACGTCTTGCAAGTCATACTTGTGGTAGCGAACGTTCCACGGAGTGTTACCAGGCGTCCAGCAGCGGTGAGTTGGCTGGGATTTCCTAAATGCAGCCCCAGGCGTGCCGTGGCACTCGAGTTTAAAGTCATTACGCGAAGGCTCTCAGGAGGCTGGGGCGAAGCAACTGGGTCGAGATTAACGCCCAGGATAAGATTTTTGTGTATGGCATGTTTCCATAATCAAAATCCTGTTCTATCTCCGTAACTGATGCGGAGAATATATATTAAATGAGCCTGCATGGATATTTCGAGCCCCCTGAATGGTGTAATGGGAGTTACGTGTGGCAAACGCGGAAAACTGTGCAATGAACTTATCATAATTTATTGCATCGGTGTGGTGCATGACATGAAATATGAGTGGTGCATGACATGCAATCGGTGTGGTGCATGACATGTAGTAGTTGTGGTGCATGACATGCAATCGGTGTGGTGCATGATATGCAATCGGTGTGGTGCATGACATGCAATCGGTGTGGTGCATGACATGTAGTAGGTGTGGTGCATGACATGTAGTAGGTGTGGTGCATGACATGCAATCGGTGTGGTGCATGATATGCAATCTGAGTGGTGCATGACTTGTAGTAGGTGTGGTGCATGACATGCAATCGGTGTGGTGCATGACATGTAGTAGGTGTGGTGCATGACATGCAATCGGTGGGGTGCATGACATGTAGTAGGTGTGGTGCATGACATGCAATCGGTGGGGTGCATGACATACAATCGGTGTAGTGCATGATATGTAGTCGGTGTGGGGAGTTCATTTGATGATGACAAAGCAGTCGATTCTTTTGAAATTTTCTCAAAGAGCGTAAATTATTTTCTGTATTTGCAATTCATGCTGAAAAAAAACTGTGATTTAGGTGCTGGAGTTATTTGTCAGCCGAGCGATTGATTTTACCGAATTTTTTCACTATTCACCTAAAATGACAATGTGGTTCTTCAGACGCTGTTGAGTTTTGATGAAGCAAAGTGGGTGAGTAGTGGTATAGAGAGATATTTGACGGCGCTGCAGTGGAGACGAAATAAAAAATTTGTGAACGAAACTAAATAAAATCTCAGCCGAGAAAATAACCTCTTACAGTTCTTTGATTCTAAATTCAATTTCGTCTGCTGTTGTGATATTCCTGGATTAGTAACCGCGATGGGAACTACAGGCAATGATCCAAAAAAGTGGTGCCTCTCAATAGATAGCTCTAATTTAAGCTGGGCTTAGACGGAGGGTGCCTTCCCTGGGACAACGCCCTCACTCCCTCCCCGCTTCAAAAAAATCCTAAGCCCCTGATATAATGCCTCCCATCCGTTCCTCATGCGTGTCGTCGCTGCCACCCTTCATGCTGGAAAAACTCATGGGCGACAGACTTGACAGTGCGTTATTGGCAGTCTTGAGGGAAGGATGAATCTCTCAGTTGCTATGTCGTCATGCCCTCTTGCGTAATCTCAACCCAAGAAAATTCTCCTGATCTAGAAAAGTGGCCGAGGGCTAAAGTTTTAACATTGATAGATTTATTGAAAGCAAGTCTCCAGTCTAATTGTATTTATTGTGCATGAAAGTATAATCTCTTTGTTAAAGCACTGTCGCTTCTAGGTTGCCGACTTTGAAATGATCTGTTGCTCAAATAGTTTTCCATTTCATTCAAAAGAACGTACCTGTTAACAATCGTAACACAAATTGTTTGCTGTTATGCTATTACTAACACAGGATGGCTCGCGATAGGACTTAGACAGATATAGTTTGTGTAACTTATTTCTGTTTCCTGTAATCATGCTCTATCTTGAAAATTTCCTTTCCTTTTTGGCTCTATATAAATCTGCCGGGCAAACTATATTTAATAATTCCTTAGTGTGGTCATTATGGTTATATAAGAAGCCATACCTGCGCTACGTTTGATTGATTCGCCTCCATTACTCATTACACTAATTGGCACGTTCGTTTCTGCCAAAGCACTTGGCCTTCGTTCAAGAAGTAATTCTTGAATTCGTCACGAATACATAGGGGTTCTTGTGCCGGCCTCCGTGAAATAGTTCACAGGTTAAAAATAGCGTCCTTTTATCTCCAAGTACCTTGAATTACATTTCGACATACTCACTCAGTCACAATTCCTGCTGTGGGCATCTCACCCTCCATCTAAGTGCAAGTGGGGAAGCTTGAGCGGGTGAGAGGGGAGGGGGGGGGGGCGTCATCCTGGGGAAGAAATCCTCCTTCTAAAGCTACCTTGCGAAGTCTGAAATGTGTTTTATTACAAATAGTCAACGTCTTTGGCGCAATACCCATAGGATACTCAGTACATCTGAAAAGAAACATGAGCACATCAAAACAGTAGTGGAGCTAGTCAAAATGAAGAACACAAATGGATCATTTGTGTTGATCTAAAAATGGTAAATTTTTTGTTGACAGCAATGTGGCTACACAAAATTCTCTGTTTTATGTACCCCTAGGACAGAAGAGCCAAAACCAAACGCTGGATTCAAAAGGAATGGCCAGTTAGGAATAGCTATAATGTTGGGGAAAAGAACATCATTCATAAACCCCTAGTGGAACATGAAAAAATTGTTTTCCCGACCCTTTATATCAAGCTAGGCCTTATGAAACAGTTCGTCAAGGCGCTCAATACTGACAGTGACTGGTTCAAGTATTCGTGTGACGCGTTCTATTTGTGGGACAGAAACACTCAAAGCAGATATTTTCGACGGCCCTCAAATTAAGGAGCTGATTAAAGATCAAGGTTTCACTCAATATTTCACTGATGTTGAAAAAAAATGCATAGGGAGCCTTCGTTTTTGTCCTAAGGAACTTTCTTGGAAACAGGAAATCGAAGAAATTCAAAGTGCTTTTGAATCTTAAATGGAAAGTCTCCAAATGTAAGGTTGCAACATGTGCATTAAGAAGCATTTCTTGAACAGTCACATTAAATCATTTCCGGCAGCCCTGGGGGAACGTGAGTGATGTAATTATAAAATAATTCTGCATTTTTGTAATGGGTTTTAAATTGCATTAATTTGTACTGTTTAGAATCTATCAATAGTATCTGGCGGTCTACCTTTATATTGCCAGTAATAAATGGGAGGTAACCTATTGCTCGAAAACGCATGATAAAGAATAATTCATGCCACGTTTGAAATCAGTGACCTCAATTTACCCAGAAACAGGTTTCAAAGTGTATGCAACTGACAAAAAGTCGAATTTTGTTCTCCAGTGTAATATCTAAATTGCTGTCTAATGACTATCGTCAAATGCAACCCATCTCATGATCCATCATTCTCCCTCGATCCCCCGCCTGTGTCCCCTCCATGAAAGAGACGGCAGCAGACTATTGTGATAATGTTCGTTAAAAAATTACAAGCAAAGAGCTGACGCACTTCGCTGCCCTCACACAGCGCGAACAACTTACAAATCCAATTTTGCCAGAGTATTTTCTGCACCCGTTCGATAACAGAAAATTTTATTGTTTTATTTTGAAGCGATAGAATGTTCAAATTTTTTTTTTCGGAAACTACAGTATGAGCGGCAATGAAACTGCTAAAGCGGACGCCAAATATTCGTGAAAAATTTGTTTCAAATTTTGAAGTAATTTAAACAATTTAAACAATTTATTTACCACAGGTGATACAGAGGAAGAATGTTTCCTAAGTCTAGTACAATGGTCAAGTTTGAGTATAGCTACCTGTGGGCCCGAATAAGTTCAACGAATTCTGGGGCATCCTACCATCAACGTTATTCTAAGTCGTACCATACTGTTTGACCTAATTCACTTAACCTAGTTTCGCATTAGACTGATCAATGAGATAATTCACTCGACATTAGAGACTTCATTTTACAATATAGGTCATACGGAGTATATTTAACAGTATAATCGATAAATCATTTAAGAGCAGACTGAAGATCGGCGATATTACCCATGGCAAATTACATTATTAAGACTAGTCATGTAGCATATAAGATTAGACTTGGTGATCTTACACGACCAGTATTTTGATAGGAAGTGAGACTGAAGATTTCTTTTGAATACCTTGTTAGAATTACTTTCACGGATCTCCGCAGGTATTGAGATCCAAGTTTTAGTTCCAACGAAGAGGATACTGTGTTGCGACCAAGCCTTTGAATAATAGGAAAGCATGAATTTATTTCTATTTCGGGTTAAATGGTCGTGATGACCAGTTTGCGCAGTTAATAATTGTTTCAGACTATTGTCGCCATCAATTGTTAATGTTATGTAAATGAAATTACAAATGGAGATTTTGCATAGATCCGAAAGTTTGAGTATTCGTAAATTTTTTAATGAATCATTTGTGTGAGCATTATATTCTAGATTCTTTACCGCTCTGATGGCTCTCTTTTGCAGAGTAAAAATCTAATTGGTTTTATTTTTATCAGTTCCGTGCCATGCTTCTATTCCGTATTGCAAGTATGGTGAAATGAGCGTTTGGTAGAGCATTTGTATTCTGGGAGGAAATTTTTGACTTTATTTAGGATTCCGATGGATTTTGATAATTTAGAACTAATATGAGCGATGTGCTCTTTGAAGGTCAGATTTTTATCTATTATGATGCCCAGAAATTCACGTGAGTTAGTCTCTTCGATTTCACCTTCGCCAATTTTAATATGTGGGAGAGATATATTTTTATTGTGTGAGAATGTAATATATTTTGTTTCATCGATATTAAGGCTTATTTTATTAGCTTGAAGCCACGATGAAACTTTGTGGAGTTCTTTATTGATACTCTCCGCAATCATAGCGGGAGTTAGGCCCGGAAGGACCGTAGAAAGCGTGCTGTCATCGGCAAAAAGTATGAATCTGAAAAATGATGTAGATTTAATAATATCATTGATAAAAATCAGAAATAGAAGAGGCCCAAGAACAGATCCTTGTGAAACTCCATGGCTAATTGTCTGTGGGTCCGATTTTGCGTCGTCAATGACAACGTATTGCTTCCAATGTGTTAGGTATGATCTGAACCAATCATGGGCAACTCCTCGAATGCCATAACAGTGTAGTTTCGAGAGTAATATGTTATGGTCCACACAATCGAATGCTTTTTGAAAGTCAAGAAATACAGAGAAGACAGGCTTTCCTTCATCTATATTTGAATAAAGGAATTGTAAATGATTTAATATTGCCTGTGTTATTGATTTTTTACAACGAAAGCCGTATTGTTTATCAAAGAGAAATGATTTTTGTTCAAAATAAGAGTACACTTTATTATACACAATTTTTTCGAATATTTTGCTAATGATTGGTAGTACAGAGATAGGTCTATAATTATTAATGTAATATTATTTTTATCACCATTTTTGAAAATAGGGGTGACTCTGGCAATTTTGAGAGAGTTGGGGAAGAGACCTTGAAAAGTGATTGGTTGATGATATTAGATATGCACGGTGCTATTATATCAGCTATAGCCTTAAGAACTTTAGCCGAGACTGTTTTTAATTCACTTGATTTATTTTTCAAGTTGTTTATGCACGTAATTACAGAAGAGGGTTTAGTTGACGTGAAAAAGAAAGAGTTGTGTTCACGGGCACGGTCCATGTATTGCAAGTGGTCTGTAGGTTCACTAACGACACTATCGGCTATATGTTTCCCTATGTTTGCAAAAAAGTCGTAAAACACTGTTGCAATATCTTTTTTCTTGAGAAATTTTACATTTTCGTGAACGATGGACTCAATTGTTTTTGTGGCATTAGCATTTGGTTTGTAACATGAATTAAGCAAGCGCCAAATTTTTTTAATATTAGTTTTGTGTACAGTAAATTTGCGCGTAAAGTAGTTTTGTTTTAATTGTTTTCCATCGTAAAAAAGTTCTCGTTAAGTGATATAGTTTTTACTTCGTTTTTACCTAACATTAAGAATTGAATATCTAAAATAATTTCCGAGATGTAGGAGTACGGAATTGGCACCTGTAGCAAGGAAATGAACTATTTAGTTTTCAACTTTATTTTTGTTCATTGATGTTCTTGGAATTTGATTCCTATTTCAAGTACAGGGTGGCATATATGTAGCTCACCTAGTCCGAAAATCAATACTAAGAAAACTATGGAGCGTAAAGATTGAGGGTTTATTTTAAACGATAGATGATGCTTAAATTTATTTAAATGTTATATCTAATTTTCCGACTATCGTCAGGTAATTCTCTACTAAATCTCAAATTTTAAATCGTGCCGTACATATAAGTAGCGTGGAAAATCTGTAGAGGATTACTTCCGATGTAATGGAGCAATTTTTACCATGCAAGGAAGGTAATCCTCTCAGAATAAAAATTTTTGCATCTTAAAATGGTGCAATAGACAAAAGCAAAGAGTGAAAATTGTATAGCTCCACTTCCAGTGTAATGGAGCTTTTATTACCGAGCAAAGAAATAACCGAAACTTCTAATCAGTATCATGAGTACATATTCCAGAACAATGAAACCACACCTCATGTTGCCAAAAAGTCAGTGACTGTGCTAAAAAATATTTTCCATACTGATTAACGTCACTTTACGTTGACATGTCGTGGCCAATTCGATGCTTGTGATTTTTTAATCTATGGATTTGTGAAAGGAAAAGTTAACATCAACAAATCTGATACCTTACAGAAATTGAAACGCAACATATATTAAGAAGTTATCAGCACAACTTCAGAGGTCTTGAGTAAAGTAACATTATTACTTACAGGGTGTCTACTAGGTAGTAAAGTAGTAAAAAGCAGTAAAAAGTAGTAAAATTGGGAAAGTAGTAAAAAAAAAAAGGAACAAAAACTAGTAAAATTTGCCTCAAGGTAGTAAGTGGAATAATTCTCTGAAAATTGAAAGTAATGTTACATATGTAAATAGAGTACAAAGATTTTTTTAAATTTATTTTTCCCATAATCAGTAATTTGCCTGGGTTTATGGGAAATATTCCTGTAAAGCGGGGTGCAGTTTTAGGATTGGAGGACACAAAATATAAAAAAGTTCCAAAATTTTTGCGAATGACTGTAGAAATAGTTCACTTTTTCTTCTCATTCAGTTTGATCTAAAAGTTAAGTTATTTTATGATGAATTAGAGCCACTTCATTATTACCAAATTATTGAGAGAAAACAATAAAAAACGGCGTTCACTTTGATGTGGTAATCGAGGTTTCATAAATCGTATAAACATACATTTAAATTATGTAATTCTAGTGACGATGCATTGTTGAAAACACTTCTATTAATGCGTATTTCCTTTGAAATACAAGCTTAGGAACTTGTGATATCAAGGATTAATTTTGAAAACAAAATAAGGATTTACAAATTGTGCATTTATGACATTGAGGTCGACATTTGACATCCTTTATTCTTCCGTATTAATTATGCATATAAACGATCTCGGGTAAAATGAAATATTCTAGCTACATATTTTCTCGTGGAAGTGTATAAAGTGGCTTTGATTGAAATATGTTTGTCAAGGAAAATAATTTATGTTTTATTGCGAATTAAGATTTTTTTTAATGTAAAACATTTTATGAACTTATTCTTTTAAATTTTATGAAAAAACATGAAACAACCAACCAAAATATTCGAATAGGTAGTTGTACTTATCACTAAATAACAAGTGCATTATATTGGATTTCATCTTTAGTGGATGCAGTTGTTCGTGGGAGACATACCATAGTTGGCATAATTGTTCTTATTGTGCACTTGATACTCAAAAGTTAAAGTATTTTATTCACAAACTTAAGCATAGAAATAAAATTATTCTCACTTAACTTTTAGAGACTCCTACTGTAATTTCAGATGAGTAAGTCCTGAATTAAACTTAATATATTTCGATTCCTCCTAATGAACAATGTTTAATTCAAAGTCATATATTTCGGTGGTAAAATCTTGATTATCATAAACTTGATGTAACCTTCCAATTCAAAGACAAATATTCTCACACTCTAAGTAGTAGTGGCAGGATAGAAACATTGCAATGACGTCAAAGGAACTTCTCCGCAGTTCATTTGTATCCAAAAAGTGTTTTTTTTGAGCCTGAGCTTGATTGTGAGCAGTATTATCTTCCTTTGAAAAGACTGGAGTTTATTCTGTCCACTTCGATTTGGGGAAACAACGATTTACTGTAACCATAAATGTTTTTTTTAAATTACCTCTTCGTTAAGCTGAAAGTTTTCTCTTTCCAATGACGTTAATTTATGTCCAAATCCTGAAAGAATTATGCTATGAATTACCTTTTAATACAATGTGTAATCATTTGAATGAGAGTTAAGTTCCTTTGAAGTTCCTTTTGGCAGCCATGGCGATTTAGTTACCTCCAGGATGTCGTCGTAGAAGCATGGGGATGCTCCATCTAATCAAAGTTCATTCTTCTACTATGCATAGCAAAGCTACATCAAATTTTCATAATGTGTTCAGTAATATAACATGTTAATAACCTATTTGTTATCATTATTGATCGCAATTAGGGTGCCGATTTAGATTTTGAGGTATGAAAGAAATAGTTCACAAACTCATATTTCCGAAGTGCCACAGTGTTTGGTCATAACAAAATTCCCGGATGTTCTACCCTACTGTAAAGGGATCTGACATTCCCCTGGTGTCTACTAATTTCCAGTCAGTTTATTTTTTCCATATGATGAACTGTTCTCCTCATAGTTGAAAGATGTTTTGATAAGGGCTTTGCCAAACATTCGTTGGAGTCCATTTAGGATGGGGTACCTTAGGAATTTAGGTAACTTTTTTTGCAGTAATGCTTTGGTTGCTCCATTTAGTATCAAGTATTTTAAGTATTAAGAAACTTTGAGCTTTTTTGAACCTTTAGTATTGCGTATCTTATTGACTCAATTACTCATTATATGCCGATTACTCACATCTGGACATTTGGGCAACATTCACTGTGTAAAAAATAGTTCGTAATTTTTTGCTGTTGAAGGTAGTGAAAAGTAGTAAAATTTGGAAATAGAATATCAGTGGACACCCTGAAAAACACTGCAATTCAAAAACATATGTTTGTTTGAAAATAATGATATTCACTTCAAAGGACAATGTAGTCTTCGCTTAAAATTATGTCGAAAGTGGGAAAAGTTAAAGTTGTGCATATTGTCATTCCACTTACTAGGTAGCTAGAGTGTCTAGTTCCCATTCTGGCGTACGCACGACTGCTAAACTGTGTTTTTCAAGGATTTCGCTAAACAGTCAGGATTCACACAAATGGTTGCGGATTGATCTTTGAATTGAGAACTGGTTTGTTCATCATCAGCATAAAGTGAATGACATATAAGGTCTTGCAATCTTCAAACTGTGAATATAAAATAGCCATGATACCTTATTACAAGTCACGATCCAAATATTCTTTAAGTCCCCCAATTTACGCGCAATGTTCAATGTACAGTTACCTACCATAGTTCTAAAAACAATCTCCTCAGATATTTAGCGATTTATCGAGGATGTGTGCGGATTACGTGAGTAAGAACCTACCTTGGAGGAGAACAAGGTCAAACTCTTTTGTTACGTGCGTGAATGGAAGGAAGAAATGGACTCAGTTGATGGCCTCATTATGTTCAGGACGTCAGGAGTGACGCCTTCGTCATCCTCTGTGGTGCA
Organism: Platorchestia sp. MABIK; assembly: GCA_014220935.1. NCBI lineage: Eukaryota > Metazoa > Arthropoda > Malacostraca > Amphipoda > Talitridae > Platorchestia > Platorchestia sp. MABIK. Next base: position 193,488 of record JACJUY010001967.1, read on the forward strand.
CAATCACTAAATGCATGAAGAGTGAAAAGTTGTCATCTTCCAACCGTCATCGGCGCATCACTTTCTGGAGTTTGCAGTTTTTGTTATAGATTGCAGACAAGGCCATTGTCTTCATTTCCAAGTCCCCCACACACGTTCGTGTTGATCAGCCTGTTTTCACGCACGACATGGCACACAACCAGTTTATGAAACACCGCTATTTTTCTTAGGGTAACGTGCATCGGTAATCTGCAAAGTTTTCATGAAAGCTTATCGAGATGGACCTGAATGGGCCTGTCTAAAAGTGTATAGTAATTATAGGATATAAGTACTTGTTTTATGGGCATACTAGTTTGTTCAAGGCCTGTCTCATTTTTTACCTCTTTTGTCGAATTCACGTCAATGAATTACGCATAGTTGTGACAACGAGTGCATGATTCTGAAGATAAAGTACACTTTTATTCTAAAATATTACGAGCATTTTAAATGCTTGAAATTTTAAAGAAGAGTTGTGCGGCTCAGGAACGGAGCCACTGGATTGTCTACTCGGAAAACGAGGTCAGAGAGACAAACGCACGTACGTGCTACACAGAGTTAAGGATTCTCGCGTTAGCCAACAACGAAGGAAGTAAGAAAATGAGACCGGTAGTGAATGAATCATGTTCCACTGGAAATTCTTATGCACATGCACGCAGAAAATTTTCATCGATTCACGGCGCAAGGTTAAAATTGACAGGTTATTAACGATGCTAGTCTAACTGAATCAATAGTAAAAGTTTTTGTTTAAGGATATGATCTGGAAATTGAAATCACTCGCTCTGCTGAATCATGCATTATCGTTCACGGATTGGCTTGAAATGTCATCATGACCGTATGAGCAATAAAGTCAACTTCTACGAAACAAACATGTGCTCACGGCTTGTTAAGGACGATCTAACGACTGAATTAAAAAACTTCAATGAAGCATCTACTGGGCAAGGCTTTTTTCGGATAGTCACACAACTTCTTCTATTAAGAATTCAACTTAATTCGTACGGGATCAGCTGTGAGAAAAGTCTATTAAATTAGTGGATTTACGGAGCCGTAAAAACTACCGGACCTTGAGAGGCCGGTTCTCCATCCCGGCTCAGGCAGAGACAGCATCACACTCTGCTCGAGTGAGCTCTGCAAGTGCTGTAGACGTGATCATCTGAAGGACGTTTTCGAGGTTTGTTGACCACTGGCACGAAGCTCATGCCTTTCTTGAGGACTTGTACAAAAACTGACTGTAACTGAGCATCAAAATAGCTTTAGCGGGTAATGCAAATCTGTTGAGGTGTGCAGAGGTATAAGCATTTTTTTGCTGGTAGCGAGAGTTTTTCGGAGCAGACTACTACTGTTTTTTGTATGCTAGGCGTTATTTCGAAACAGTCATTCTATGGTAGGTGTCTCATCAGTTAATAAATCTGGTAATCTTTCCCACGATTATGAGCTAAAAACATTACACTTGCTCAGCCACACATTCTTTGTCAATCATTTCTCAGTTTTAATGAGGGAACTTGTCATCTATTGGGATGGAAAACAAATAGAAAACTAGTTTTAGCGATTGGAACAACGTGAATGCGTGAAGATTTCGTGAAATAATTTGTAATTTGGTTCCAGCGATGATGAGCTAAATCTAAACTGATACTAATGCGCAAATTCAATTCGGGTCTGTGTACCAAATGCTAAAAAATAGGGTAACATAAAAATTAAAAATACAACGGGGTGTAGTGACTTGGTTCCAATACAGAGTGAGTTTTGATCTACCGGTAAATTTTGTGAACAATGAATCTTTTTCTTGCACTTCTATCTGGTACGTTCAGAAATTGTGGCAATGTAGTTCAGAAACGCAGAGTCAGATTCCACTTAAATTCTACTTAAATTCCACTTAAAAAATCAATTAATAATGAGGTTTTCTTGTTTATTCCCTTTATACAACTTTTGTGTGGATGAAAAGTTTGGGTTATTAATTATTTTCTTTAAAAATGCGTTACCTGGATTAGGAAAAAATCACACTTGCGTTTTTTCCCGGCGCAATAATGATAAAAATTTTACATCAGAATGCAAAGTGTTTCTAGTGTGTAATTGTAATTGTAGTTTTTCCACATTGGATGGACATGAAGAAATTTTAACACCCCAATAGCAGAGCACTGCGGTAGGAACTTTCGCTTAGATTGTAGGCTAGCTAGCTCGCACTCTACACTCAGCAGTTTGTATTCATGCGGAGAAATGCGGTGTCCTTGCATTCAATAGCGATTTCAAAATATTAGATTCCTCTCCAAATTCCTTCCATAAGGTCCTGTAGATTTGGTTATTTTTGAAAGGAATTTAACTTTTGGAAAATGAATTGCTCACTCCCTCTCCAACCGACGCAAATTTTCACTTTTAGCTTGTCTTCTTCGAACGATTTTTTGTTTTATTTGGAGTTAAATTCTTATACTTTTACAAGTGAGTCGACTAACATGTTTTTTTAGGTCTAATTATAAAATTACCTTCGGAAATGCTCTCTTCTGCAGGTTTTTAGTTTGAATTTTAGCGCATAATTATTTTAAAAGACTCGAAACTATTCTCTCGGTAGACATGTTTGCTAGCAACAGCGTCCATAACTAGAGTAAAATGAAAAAACGTTCTGGAACATAAGATGAAGTTCAAGTTGAAGAAATGCAGAAATTAGCTTTTTCAAAACATTTCTTTTTATCATTCAGTTGTCTGTAGATGAAGCAAAACAAGTTAAAAAAAGACTTTTTCAATTTTAGTTTTTGGTTGTGAATCATATATGAAGTTGTACGCACTTTATACTTCAAGCTGATCTAAATATTTCATAACATCTACCTACTTTCCTTAGATATGCATATTTTATTTCATTCGAGTCCGTGTGTTCTCCTGAACCTCTATTTTTTAATGGTAATTCGCATAACGATCATTTTGGCGAACACATAATTCGAGTTTTTACACAACAATGCAAAATAAATCTGACAGTATCATTTTAACAAAATCGACGCATGAAATCTCTCAGGTAAGTCAAATTATGGATGTAACAAAGGACCACCAGTTACCTACAAAATGCCTCGTCATGATACTAATGTTGAGATGCAAGTTCTTGACCTTACGAGTCGGATTGTGAACCGCTCGCACGACTCCGTAGCTATCTGGATTTAACCGCAGCAGAGCTCGCTGAACTCAGGAACCGGTTCTTAAAAGGGGAATCGTAAAAAATAAAGCCAACGTCCCAGCTACCTTGATATCGATCTTCCATGATTTTGATATCCTGGTAAAAGCGGGGGACTCAGTTTACAGAAAATCATTCAATTTGACTTTTCAAGAAATGCATTTTAATGAACATGTTGCAACCTAACACCTGGAACTTACCATTAAAAATTCAACAAGCTCTTTATATTCCTTTGATATCCTGTTTCCAACAATGTTCCTTACGATAGAAACGAATGCTCTCCATGCATTTTTCTCAACATCATTCATAGATTATGTGAAAGTTTGATCTTTAATCAGCTCCTTAATTTGAGGGCCGTCGAAAGCATCTGCTTTGAGTGTTTCTGTCGTAACACTGGGGAACGCGTCACAAAAATACTTGAAACAGTCACTGTCAGTATTGAGCACCTTGATAAACTATTTTATAAGGCGTAACTTGATATGAAGGGGCGGGAAAATAATTTTTTCACGTTCCACTAGGAATTCATGAATGATATTCTTTTCCCCAACATTGTAGCTTCCCTAACTGGCCATTCCTTCTGAATCCAGTGTCTGTCTTTGGCTCTGCTTCCCCAGAGGCACGTAAAGAAAAGGAATTTTGCGTAGCCACTTAGCTGTCTTAACAAAAATTGAAAATTTTTAGATCAACTAAAACTATCTATTTGTGTTCTTCATATGTGAATAGCTCCAATACCGTTTTGATATATTCATATTTTTGTTTCAGGTGTACTGAGTGTCCTATGGATATTACGCCTAAGATATTGTAATGTAATAAAACACATTTCAGACTCCGCTTGGGGCAATCTATAAACAGGCGCCACTCTTCCGGATCGTAACCTGTAGCTCCCATCGCGGTCACTAATCCAGGAATCTCACAACAGTAGACGAAGTTGAATTTAAAATCAAAGAACTGTAAGAGGTTCCCTTCCCTCTGCAATTAGTGTAGTCTCAGTCTCTCTTATTTTAATGTCATATATTCCTCTGATGAATGTATTTGAACTTGTTATAACTCGGTGTTTTTGTATTTTTTCAGATGGTTGAAAATGACCAAAATTTGGTCAAAACGTTCTGTTTTTTATTAAAATGTTTTTAAAGAAATGTGATTTCAATTAAAGCGATTTTCTTTGCTCTTTTATTCATCGTTAGACTTTGCAAAAAGCCAAACTTTTACTCATATTCATTAGAATATAATGTCAGAACTCATGCAACCAAAAGTATATTCCAAAGTGTTATCGATCACCACTTCAGCAATTGCTAGCGAAACAAGCTAAGCGCTAGAATCGAAGTTGTCTTCTGAATGAAATTATGAAGCTCAGGGAGTTCTAGTAAAGTGTGAATGATCATTCGAAACCAACTGGAACACAACGCTGAGAGCTCTTTTGAACACAAAACTTACGCACCCTGCAACGTGATCATTAAACTTCGTGACGCGCGTAGTTTGTAGTGCACTAAAGGCCGATGTTGAGGACTTGCAAAATTAAAATAATAAAACGATAAATTGTGTTACGGTTTAAAGCTTAATTCTTTATGAACTATTTTAAACCCAATACTTAATGAACTAATAAACGAATCCTGCAATTAGGGCCAAAAATTAGAGTATTAATTTGCATTTACTTACAATTTTTTTTTAAACCTAAATTATTTTCGTTGCTGTTGTGTTGAGGTTTTTGGGAAGGAAATGTTCTTTCGAATTATTTATCTGAGTTAGAGCCTTTTGAGACATTGAATATTTTTAAAAGTGTTACAGCTAGTGAAATTTTCTGAAGCACGAAGCATAAGAAAATTAGAACATCTAAACTCACGGCCTCATTCGGCAAGAAGAATTGGTACACCAGGTACGCGATGAAAGAAATTTGACAACAAAGTACAAGGAAGTGACGTTATTAAAACTAGGTCCGGAACACAAACTCGGGTCATTGAGGGTGTGTCGCCATGTGAGGTTGTGCGACGTTGTTTAGTGTTTCACTGTAGGCTTACTTCTGTTTATAAACTTGAGTAATTAGAGTGTAGGCTTTAATACCTAGTGCAAAGATTCACTGGACTTCAGAATAGTTACGTGAGAACTAATTTTCAGTCATTCACGTTCATACTGGCAATAAAAGTAATGATTACGAGCTGGTATGTCATTCCACGAAAGAACTAATTTTCAGTCATTCACGTTCATACTGGCAATAAAAGTAATGATTACGAGCTGGTATGTCATTCCACGAAAGAGGAAGTAAGTGATACTCTTCTTTGGTGAGAGTTCTTGAATGATCATATTTGGATTAGGTTCAAATCCGAAGCGTCATGCATGAACGTTCATTACATACAGATCAGAGTATCCTTCAATATTGAATTGAGAAATGCAATATATAAGCAATGTTTTAGCAATTCAGAAGTGTAAAATATTTGAATGGTGAAAATATTTCACACAACTGCTAGCCTCGTTCAAATATGGTCAATATCGGGTTTAATGCGCTCACGGAAATTACGAATTCCGTTCCCAAGAATTACTATAGGAACACATTTAAGAAGGTTTTACATGAATGTCATTCTGCTCGCCGATGCGTAATTTTCGAATTATTCAACTTTGAATTTGTAGGAACGTCGCATATAGAAGTGAAGGAACGGGCACATGTGCTGTAATACGGTATTGACGTAACGATGGGTGAGGTTAGGGTAGGTTATGTTAGGTTAGTTAAATAAACTAACCTAAAATAACATAAGTCAACCTAAAATAACTTACCTTAACTTACCCAAACCGAGGCTGTTAATTTCGCGTCAAGAAGTGAGCGTCTCGCGCCAGAAAAGTGGACGTGACCCAACAATGCGGCGACCAAGCAGCCGGTCATATGTTATTCGTATCAGAACGTAATTATTGTTATATCTCGAAAATAACGCATCAGCGAGCAGAATGTCATTCGTGTAAAACGTTTTTAAATGTGTTTCTTTGGTGATTCTTTGAACAGAATTTTTAATTTCCGTGAGCGCATTAAACCCGATACTGACCGACTTTTTTAATTTTAGCGCAATTTTTATGAAAATAGCACAGTATATGTTTAGAATATTGAATTTGGAACACATTTTAATAAATGTAATTTTTTTTTTTCTTTACATCTCAGAAACAAGAAACATGTTCATTGGTACAGTAGAAGAGCTTGAGAATTTTTTTCATTGTGAAGTGTCGCTATTAGCGTATTCGCAGTATTATTTGATTCGGTCAATGTTGATTTTAATACTGTCAACGATTTTAATAATTTCGTTGCTATATTTAGGATTTGATACGTTTTAAGACATTTTACACGAATGACATTGTGCTCGCAAATGCTTAGTTTGCGAGATATTTAACTTTGAAGTTATAAGAATGTCGGATAAAAATTGAACAAACGGGCACGCAAATAAGCTGAAATACAGTTTTGACGTAACGATAGGTTAGGGAAGGTTAGGCAAAGTTAGGTTAGTTCCGCGTCTGCGAAACGCCGGAAGAGCCATTTTGAAACTGCCGTTAATGTCATTCTTACCTGAGCCTTATTTGTGTTAGATCTCAAAAACTAAGCATTTTTGAGCACAAAATCATTCATGTAAAACGTCTTAAAATGTCTCCCATTATATTTCCCGTAATATCTTATATTTCATGTCTCCCGTAATATTTGGCCCTACATCCCAGAGAAAAAAATGCGGTTAGATAATCATAGTGCGCGAATAAACCGCCATGCCGCCGCATATGGTGCTCGTTGAAATTGCCAATTTCTCCTAAATCAGTTTGCTAGTTTTTGCTTCCTAATTTGTAAAATTCGAGTGTATGTTTACGAGAAAACATTTCAAGCATCATTATGATGGTACACTATTACTAAAATGATACCACCATTTGCATGTTCACTAAAGTTGTGATCAAAAGCTATAAACTTGCTCTCGTTTCAGAAAAGTTGAAGCAGATGCGACCCCTCAAGGGGATACAACTATTGTATCTATGGGAATGAGCACCCCCCATGGAAAAATGTGTGAGGACCCGAGCTGAGATTTGGGTAGGCCTTCTTTTGCTTGAAATAGAATGGGATTTTTGTTTTGTTACGGACTATATTTGGTCAATATCGGGTTTAATGCGCTCACAGAAAATAAAAATTCCGTTTCAAAGAATCAGTAGAAGATCATATTTAAAAACGTTTTTCATAATTGACATTCTGCTTGCTGATGCGTTATTTGCGAGTTATTCAACTTTGAAGTTATATGAACGGCGCTCGTAAAATTGGTTTCCCGCGCAAAAGGAGAGGGTGTTCCAACAATGACGCAAGTGCTCGGAGCGGAAGAAAGGTATTGTTTTTGCAATAAATAACGTAACGAATTATTTGCCGACCCCGCGGAGCCTGAGCCCACTTCTAGGATGTTTTAGTTAATAACACAATCAAGGTTTTCACCCAAAAATATTATCGGGACTGGAATTGTGAAGACTTAAATCGATATGCACTCGACTTGTTTAAATATGGCGGCGACCGAAGAGCATTAGCGAAGTACCCAAACGTACTTCGTTTGGGTACTTCGAAATTACGAAGTACCCAAACGTACTCGAACAGCTCCCGCTCAAGCGTAAACTTACTGGAACTGCTATGGAAAACGAAAACTTCAAAGTTGAATAACTCGAAAATAACGCATCAGCGAGCAGAACGTCATTCGTGTAAAACGTTTTTAAATGTGTTCCTTTGGTGATTTTTCGGAACGGAATATTTAATTTCCGTGAGCGCATTAAACCCGATCTTGACCCTATATTTTTTCGGTTTACTGCTGTCCTGTTTTTCAGTACCTACTACTTTCTTCTTCAAATTTTATCATGTTTCATGAACTTCTTTCTTAGCTTACTGTTTTTATGCTCCTTGTGCGTAAGTTCCGCGTTCCCTTAACTCCACATTAAATGGTGCCTTCATCCTTCTCCTCTTTGAGCATCTTTGATGTGGTAAAGGGAGGCTAAAACTTTGTTATAATCAATCAGTCAATCAATCGAGTAGATGCGAATGAGTATCAGTTCTGTAAAAGACTTCTAAACACACCCACTTTGTTGCATATAATTGGACAAAATGTGTTGACGAACAAGTGCCCCTCGTGTCTAAACGGCAGTTACTGTTGGGTTATCCCTGGTACAGGTAGGCCTTTGAGACCTCTGTCTTTCGTGTCCACTAAGGGTCTTTCAGCGCCCATGCTTTCTCGTCGATCTCTTCTTCGTATTTTCTTCTTCCTCGATGAAGAAAGTCGATCTCCCTTCGTATTTTCTTCTTCGTATAGAATTTCCAATATTGGGTGCCTAAACATAATTAAGTAAATGTAGATAAGCAATTTTTTTCTATGCACTTTCCGTCGCAAATGAGTATTTAACGAGTTATGGCGGTAATTACTGACAGCACCTCTAGTGTTTAAAGCGGAAAGAAATTCATCGAGGCCTTTGTATGGCAACACTACAATGGACTCTCCCTTACGAGGCCCTCGAATAATCGAGCGCGCTTTTCCCGCGCTTGGAACAATACAATTGCGATAAGTACCATACCGCTATAACTCGTAAAATAGTCATTTGCGACGACAAGTGCATCGAAGAAAACTGGTTTATTTCGATCTAATCAACTATGTTTTGTCACCAAAAATTCGAAAATTGAGTAATACCAAACGCTACACATTTAACAATGTTTTTTCTCTTTGTCTCTTGGTTAGGATTCTTAGGAGGATTCGTTTTGGTTGGGATTCTTAATGTCAAGATTGTTTAAAAACCAATGTAATACATTTCATGTATCAACTTTATTAGAAATAATCTGTTTCTTTTCTTCGTCTTTCTTAAATGAACTAATATTGTGTAAAATAAGCTAAATAGCTTAAACTGGTTTACTAAGCTCGATTGCGGGCCGCGATTGTTCTTCTTTGGCAAAATGTGACGTCTTCATGTACAAAATATCTTGAGCAAAACATACGCTCATTTTTCTGGTAAACAAAACAAATTACTCCTTGTATTTAGCTGTATTAAGATGCTGCGTCAGTGCACATTTTTTCTTTCTTGGGGTACAACTTAGGAGAAATATTTAAATGAATTCAACAATGTCATTGAGGTTTAATTCTATTCGTGAGAAGTAAGGAAACTGTCTCACTTCATGTTGTAGAAATATCATTAAAGTTCTCGGGCTGATCTGAACAAGCGTGGTTTATAAGAAATGCAAGCTCGTTAAGTCGGTGTAGCAGGACCGTCGTTGCACACTGCCTTACATTCTCAACAGACCGCTAAACTTCCAAGCCTGTGTATGTACTCGTATTTTTACGCATAGCTGTGAAAATTTCCTTTGAAGCAACGAAGTTCAAAACTAACGTCGACCATACATGTGGCTCCCTTCGTCTATCGATCTGCAAATCTTTTACCAAAAGCGAGAAAGCAATAAATAATCGTTGACACTAATTTGCATCATATTGTTTTGGGAGAATATAATCCATTTCTTCAGTAATTATTATAAAATATTGCTACCAAACGGTTCATCACGGAGATGCATCTTGTGTCTCTATAAGAATTAGCCCTCCCAGGGATAACATGTCTCAAGCTGGAGGTTGGGTAGGCTTTTATCATGTCGAATTATGATATAATAGGTTTTTTGTTTTATTACGGACCAACTTTTTTCGAGCTGACCACTGGCTTATTTTTCAACACCTTTTACTCTCCTCTCCAATTTTGATATTGTTTCATAAACTTATTTTCTAACTCACTGCTCAATTTTCATAGTTCATGTGTAAGAACACTTTTTGTGCATAGATTCACCATTCCCTAATTCTGCAGTATATGGCACCATCCTTTTTCCTCATTTTGGAAGACCTTTGTATTGGTTAGGGACGCTATCAACAACTTTTTATGCAATCTAACAGCGTTTGACGAACCTCAGGATATTTTCTGGACACATTGTGCAGGATTTCAGGATTCTTGCTTGGACTCATTAGTTTCCTCTACCCCGCAGGGGGGATACAACTATTGTATCTATGGGAATTAGCACTCCAAGGGGAAAAATGTGCAAGGGCCCGTGCTGAGAGTTAGGTAGGCCTTCTTTTTATTGAGACGAAATGTTTTCTGTCGAGTTAAATGCCCCCTTTTTTCGGTTCACTGATGTCCTGTTTTTCAGCCCCTACTACTTTCTTCAACTTTTATCTTGTTTCATAAACTTCTTTCTCAACTTCGTGTTTCCATGCCCTTCTGTATAGATTTCGCGTTCCCTTATCTGCATACTAAATGGAACCTTCCTTCTTAATCTATTCGAAGCGCATTTGTTGCGGCTGAGGAGGCTTAAACTAATTTCTTATCTAATCTCCTTAATAGTTTAGGAGGAAAGGGCTGACCAGGTTTGACACGTTATCATCCTGGAAATCCACTCTCTAAAACTGGCTGCACATCTAATCAAGTGAAGAATTAGGAGTAGTTCATGTCGAACCATATTTATTTTAGGATAACAAAGACGAACTTTGAACATAAAATGAACCTCAGCCTCCCAAATTTGTTTTGGAAAGCTTCATTATAATGATTTGCATGCTGTTGAATGTGATTGACATTCTATCGCAACTGCTCGTATGAGCCCAAAAAGTAGTGGGATTTAGATGCCCGAGGCAACGTAATTGATGTCTAGCGTCAACAGATGGTTCACTCCATCCTGCATCAACACAAAAAAACCACAAGTGCAGAAACCTGGGTTCAGTGTCCTCGGCTCTCCCAACGGGATTCTTCAAAATCAATCCGTTCGGGCTTACCACTCCTGCCATCTTCAACGCGGTCATTTATTGACTTTGCAACGTAGTCATCGTTATTAGTTAGCATTCGGAAAACTCCACATGTTTTTCTTGACCGGATATTCTAACGAATAATTTTTCCTTAAAATTTTCAATTTATTGCGAACTTTCTGATTTCATAATTTCCAAAATCACTTCCATGGTGTAAAATGACCCATCTCGAATACTTCGCTTCTGCATTATTATCGAAATTTGCTCGCTATCGTAGAATACTGCAAGTCTTCATGAAATATTTGGAGGCCCCTAAGGGGGATTCAACTATTGTCTATGGGAATTAGCGCTCCTTGGGGGACTATGTGAGGGCCCGAACTAAAGGTTGGGTAGGCTTTTTTGTTGAAATAGAATAAGTTTTTGTTTCGTTACGGACCATCTTTTTTCGGTTCACTGCTGTCCTGTCTTTCAGCGTCTACTACTTTCTGCTTCACCTTTTTCTTGTTTCATGATCTTTCTTATCTTACTGTTTCTATGCACCTTGTGCATAGATTCCGCGTTCCCTCGACTCCATGCTGAATGGTGCCTTCATCTTTCCTCTTGGAACATCTTTGTCGTGGTAAAGGGAGGCCAAAACTTTCTCACATAAGATTTTGAGGACTGTCCGGACACACTGGTTAAAAAACACCCCTGTGGGGACGCAACTAGTGCATCTACGGGAATTATGATCGCTGCTAGGTGGAATAAGTGAAGTCACGAGCTACAGGTTAGGTAGGCCTTTTGCAAAACAGAAGATTTTTTATTTTGTTACAAACCATCATTTTTTCGGTTCACTGCTGTCCTGTCTCTCAGTATTTACTTCTTTCTCCTTCAACTGTTATTTTGTTTCTTAAACTTTTTTCTTAATTTACTTTTTTATGCACATTTTGCACAGATTCAGCGTTTCTTTCAGTCGATGCTAAATGGTACCTTCCTCTTTTCACGCGTTGGAACGCATTTGTTGCTGTTAGGGAGGCTTAAACTAAAATCTAATCTTGTCTAAAAACACAATTCACTCACGCTCGATTTTGCACAAGTGGGATTTTCATCACTACTGACAAACACACTATCGAAATGTCAATTTTCGTTTCCAGACCCTTTGCTACCCACCACAAACTCACCACAATTGTTGAAGTAACCTGGTAGTGTGGGTGCAATCATCCAATTTTTATTTTTCCATTTTGAGAGATGCTGACGTCCCGTGCATCGACTACTGCGCCAGTGTTTCCTCTTTGTCTTCATTCTCATTTCACTATTTCTTCCAGTCGAGTTGTTTACCCATTCTTTTCACAACGTAGCATGCTGTGCCGACCGAAATACCCCAAATGTAAATCCATGGTGCTGCTGGAACTTGAAATTGCTGATTTTTTGCTTGAAAATTGATTAACTGAGTGAAAACAGTGCTCCACCTGTGTATGAATGAATCCATTTGTAGCAATAAGTCCATAGATTGGACATACCTTAAAATGGCCTGTACATAACACTGCAAAATAATTTAATTTTCTCACTTGGTCTTTAATTGCTTCAGAACCCGAAGCATAAAAAATTTGCATGAATGAAATATTGGTTTCGAACGAGTTTTCCAGCGAATTCTTGTTCCCCCTTCTTCTCTATTGACGTCCCTTTCTTCTTCCTCCTCTGCTGACGCCCCTCAATTCCCCTTTGGCAGACGCCCCTCAATTCCCCTTTGGCAAACGCCCCTCAATTCCCCTTTGGCTGACGCCCCTCAATTCCCCTTTGGCAGACGCCCCTCAATTCCCCTTTGGCAGACGCCCCTCAATTCCCCTTTGGCAGACGCCCCTCAATTCCCCTTTGGCAGACGCCCCTCAATTCCCCTTTGGCAGACGCCCC
>JACJUY010001968.1:0-24125 GCA_014220935.1 Platorchestia sp. MABIK
TCACAATGCACGTACTTGAGAGCCAATTACATCGTTGGATGCGGAAGAAAATTCTCAATAAGACGAATTTATAACCGAAAATCTCAAATTTTTCAGAATCCTACCGGTACCGTCTCCTTGCAGCATTGCTAGTTTAATAACCATTCACGGAGATCCACTCGTATTTTATACACAGTGTGCTCAATAAGTAACTACATTCAAAATTAAATTGTTTCTGAATAATTAAAATTCTTTAAAAATTTGGAAATATTGATGTATTTTTTTACTAACTTGTGAAGAGAAATTTCCGATAAAATTGACCAACTGCAGATGAATTTCTTCGTGCAACATATAGCAATGTACAGGATGTAAGTTTTAGAAGAGATTTCATATCGCTTACTACTGTGCTCATTTAGGAAACCCATTCGCGCCCATTTTGAACTGATCTGAGCATATTTGTATCTGTTGCATGCTGGGAGGCGTGAATTGACATGTTCAGTGCCACTTGAACACCAAATGCATTTACCAGTATAAGTTTTTAATTGTTTAACTTACTCGTATAAACAGAATAGAGTAAAATTACCATGGGATCTGCTTAAGCAGTCCAACACATTTTCAAAACAAAAGGAATGATTTTTCTCAGATAAGTAAGACATACTTTGAGAACGCACTCGTACGCCTGATTTTATGTGCAGCACCATAGAACATGCATACTCTGGTACCACACTGAAAATCTTCCTCAATAACCCATGCGCTTGCGTGCTGCTGCAACCGAAAATCGAAGCTCTCACCTGTCCTTCGCAGCAATAAGAACTGCATGAAGACCCTATTTTCTCGCCTGGAAAATAATAAGCTTTGCCGGACCAGAGTCTTTCTCGGTGTTCCCTTAGTTTCCTCTCGATAAATTGACTAGTACAAGACTGGCGCCGGGTAACAAGTCACCTCGATGTCCCTCTGGAAAATTTAAGGGGCACAGCAAGCCATAAAGTGGGCGAGTGAGGGACGCTCTGGACAGACGCGCCTCCTATCTTGCGCGCCTGCCACGCAGCTCACACTTCTCGGCCGCCTCTTCTTCTTAATATCTTCCACCAGCTTCTGCACTGCTCAATGTTTATCTCCCACTGTAATTAATTTGGGCATTAACTGCACGAACTCCATAGTACCAATTAATAAACACTGCTAAACAAAAACGTTAACTCTGACGAACATTACCTCTTCACTGAAATCTTATGAACAATAATTTCTCTAATGAACTCGACGGACTCTTGAAAATTAAACTACTTGAATTTATTTTCAATCATTCCAGCTCAGTTTTTTATTCTCACTGAATTAATATCTATGTATACATACATCTTGTCATGTCTTTAAAAAGAGAGCATCGAAAAATAGATTTTTCATCTGTTTATTGCTACTTTGTTCCAGAAATAGAATGCGACCGTGAGCTAGCGCAGCTACACTTGCTGAAGTTGCAGCAACATTGAAACTATGAGACCAGTTAGCGGAAAGAACCCCTCAGGTTCTTTACGGGCTGGGAACAAACTTGCAAAGTGAAAAGTTGAGTTCAACTATACAAATACATTTTGAATTCTTGCGTAGTTGAACTGCACCGATATCTGAAGTCTGTCAAAAACCAAGCTGTGGCAATCAAGTTCGAATGTCATGTCATTCTTCAGTCATTGATTCAGATGTATAAGTTTTAATTATTTCATTTTTTAATAAATTCAATGCACTCATATCCAACCTGTGTTAAATTTCAGAAATTTGATGCACAAATGGTTAAAGCTTTTAATGAGATCGCTGATCACCTGAAATGATTGCTCACGTAACGAAGGTCGATTTTTCATTTGATAGGATTTCATGATTGACAATAGCGAAAGAGATAGTTTTTTCTGTACAGAGCATTAGCACAGCACACAGCTAGTAGTTTAAGCGAGAAATTAGAGGCCTCTGTAAAATCTGTTTGCACAGAGAAAGTTTAGTCTTAATATCAATAATGATAGCTATAAAACAGGACAAATTCTACCACTCAACAGTAAGAAGAGAATATGTGAATACATTGCTCTCGACTTTCCCGTTATGCCATGTTACAGTGAATTAAAAACTTTTTCACTCGCTCTAAGAGCTGACAAATTTGGGGCGTAAAATATATTTCGCTCTCGATAAAGTACAAAGCAAATTCATCATGTGCTGAAAACTGAGAGCTCCATGAACAGCACGCGCGACGAGACGGAGACCGAGCTTATCATTCGGCCGATAACCGAGCAATATTAATGAAGGCGCCCTCTCGTCCTTGTAAGAGAGGATTGACGGCGGATTTTCCGCACGCTGCTTCAAACACGAGTTTATGAACCAAATTTATCGACAGTATTGGTCTTAATAACATCAATATCATAAATAGTCGTGTTATTGTCACCCTCTTTTGAATACCACCGTCCATAATAGCGGCTAAGTTCATCCGGGGCACAAACCTAGCGAGTCCAACAGTAGGACTTTCGTCCTTAGGCCGTGGGCTCAGAAAGCTCAAGCTTCAGTTTGACAGCTCGACGTTGTTTGAACGGCAAGGTACCGACCGGCGTTAAATGTAGTGTTTGAAAAGAAAAATGGCCTCGTATTTTAGATGGTGGCAGCAAATCGTTGGAGCAAAAATATTTATGGGCCACATGGGAAGCAGACGACTAGCCTCCTGTAGTTTTATGGGCGAGGGTTGGTCTGTCAAGTCGAGGTTGCGAGGAGATGCAGCGCGAGTGAGCTGCATCACTCGAGCAACAATACAAGTGGAACCAAGGAAATGAAATGCTCACGGAAGAAAGTCAAAATAAAATTAAGAAAGAGCATGTGAGAGCAGAGAACGATACAAATCCAGTATTATTTTTATTAGCTTTAAAAGACAATTTTAGTTTCAAATGTTATTCGCCACTCTCGGATGACCCGTTATTACAAAATGAGTGCTTTATGTAGCGCGTAAGATCAAAACATTCCAATGATAGCCACAAAAGCTTGTTAAGCTTGAGACAATCACAAACCAGTTCCATCGCAAGGAAAGACAATGAAAGCTCATTCCACAGTATAAATCGATTTATGTTCCATATAGAAAAGTTTTCAGAACAAATTCAAGGAACAAATTTGTGACCTGACGATGACCTGAAAATCATCCACATTATGTTTGTTCTGAGGAAATTAACTCAAATTGGAAAACTTAAATGACTTGTAAAGATACCCAATATATGACGAAAATACAACGCTAACACGAGTTAAATATGCCGTACGATGTATTTAATTTTAAGTTAACAGGAATCTTGAGTCTTGTTTACTTATATGAAACTATAAGTTTTACAAAGTATGCAGGAAAATGGAATGAAACCATCATGAAAAAAACGGAATTAAAGACAAACAAGCTTTGCGACAGCGGAGGATTTTCGAAATGCTGAATTTTCTTCGACAGTTGTTAACTAATGGATAGAAATAAACTACAGAAGTAGACTAATAAACTAGTCACTTTCAGGAATATGTGGTTTGAAATCAGCAAAGGTTCCATTGCAATTTCAACCGAGGTTATTTTTATGAATTCGCTAGAACACATGGAATGTGAATCCCTAACTGCTTAATTATACACTTTTCCCTCTATTGAACTTAATTGCAGTATTTCCCTGTCCATTAAAATTAAGTTCGAATTAATTGCCGAGACAAAGCGAATAAATTAATTTTACCACAAAATCTACTCGTGATAATATATCTGAAGGGTTACTGATTGACCGCAATAAGAAGTGCTTTTAGTAAAAGCGTATACTCTCAGTAAAAATACTCTACCGAGACTTCATGCAAGATGTCGTCACTAACGTGGTGCTCTTGTTGAGAAGCGAACAGTTGCTTGAAACATTAAGTGAGCGATCAGCGCATTAATGCCTAGAATATTCAGAGAAACGATGCATTTTCATCGCATAAAAGCCGCTCGAACGGCAGCTGAAAATAATTGGCAGTATATAACTCATTTGTTGTTTTCGCTTTCATCGCTCTTTATTACTAGTTCTTTATGTTAGAAAGTAGATATGATCTTGAGTCCTGACCATATAAGTTTTAACAGTGTGAAACGATTTATTTCGTCGATCACTTGGTGGAATAGACCTAGAATACATTTCAGTCAAGAAAAAACGAAAAGGTTGAAAATTTTTTTGTGCTGCAAGAAATTTTTCGCAATTATAATGTAATCTAATCTGTCATTCAAGAACGAAGCTATCACATGAACTTAAACAATGGAAGTAAATTATGGTAGAGTCATGTTTTATCGCACTCAGGTAAGATTTGAAATGGCAAATTGTACAATAAATTTCTGCAAACTTAGAAATTCAATACTAAATGGAAAACAGAGAACATGGCTAAAAATTTTCGACTTCCATAGAGCGGTAATTAATTTCATAAACTGCGTATAACACGTGTAGAAATATATATAAAGCGAACGTTAGAAGCAACATGAAAAATGTAAATCAGACATCTAGCATTTTGTTAAGAGCTCAAATGAGGCACCATAGCAATATATTACAGCTTTTAATGCAAGAAAAAGACTAGGGTTGGACAGGCGTAAGAAGAAGACAAACAGCAGCGTTAGAACTTAGAACAGTGCGAAAGAGACACCGGCTTTGCTGTTCTTCAAGGACGCAATTAGACTTCAAACGAGCGACGATGAACAAACTAATCAATCTTCATGAGCTGTTGCATCAAACTCTTCACTGAGGAATAATGGAATCTGTTTGCTTACGGCGGCAATGCCGCGCTGTGCTCAGGTGACTTCATGACGAGCTCTTTTCTTTCAGGGTGCGATGTTTGATTATAGATCAAATTTTATTCTGCGAGTGAATAGCTCTTGTTAATTTCTTAGGCTCCAGTCAATAGCAGCCACAGTTTCAGAACAACAAGGTAATCCATTTTCCACGCACATTTGTTCATGCACCGTGTATGTAACAATGCATGCACACATATATATGTATAAATATTTGATACTTGTGGCCTTAATAAGGTGTAATGATATCAGAAAGTAAATGGGTAAAAAATGTATCTTTCATCTACTTTCAAATCCACTGAGCAACTGGTGATGGAGGCAGAATTGGACTTAGTTGATGTTGAGCTGCTATCGAATTTCTTTTTTTAGTCACTCCATCGAAAATATTAAGCTAACATGTGATTAATTTAACACGTTGACTGCAATGGGTTAAACTAAAGCTCAATATTCAAATCAATTTTAAAGTCAGTTTATGAAAAATTTATGAAAATTGTCAGCAGCATTATAAAATTCCCTCCGTGAACACAGGCAGGTCGCATCGCGACCAACGCGTTAAAGCACCAGCAGCTCGCATGTGTGGGAAATAAGCGCCTTTCTTATGACAAAACTACGAATTCATGCCAACTAATTAGGGATGAATGAAGCATTTTGAAATTCTTTTAGATTCCACTTCATCAACAGCCAGTATTGTAAAAATAAATACTCTCTCTCGCCCTGAATAAATCAAAATCTTCTCACGAGTTGTGCTTCAGTTGCTATCGAATTCATATAATGTGTGAGGCCTAAATACAGGTTAGCAGGCATTTAATAGTGTTTAGTTTTATTTGAAGGGAATTTTCACTCTTTTTTCCATGCCCATGATCAAACTTCCTAATTAGGGCAGTGGAATACATAAACTGCATCTCATACTGGCTGCTTCGAAACAGAACTTGCAAATTAAAGTCGTTGAGAAATTTCAATTTCAGTGACTGTTTTGATCTAAAGGAAAAATTGTTCGGATTTATCATTTCATAAATGTTAGTGATAAAGGAAACCTTTTTATAAAATCTAAATTCGCTTTCGTAGTTATTGAAGCAGATACCTGATAACATCGGGAACGTAATCATTCAAGCGAATATCTAACAACATTGGGTGCATCAATCAAATGGGATGGCATCTTTTTGAAATAAATCATTTCTATCTATAATAATACTTGATCCGCACCTGATACCACGGAACCATTACCGAACTAGTGAATGTTACACTCTGCTGTCATGTGATTTGTGAAACCGTCAACGAATCTATGGACTTCGTCAATTTGCCTCACAATACATTTCAGTTTAGCTGTGATTCACGCAAAGCTGGTAGGTAGAGTGAAAGGGCAAAAATTTAGCATGATCGAATTCAATCTTGACTGTGGTAATGTACGGAAATCAATTCATCAATAATTAAAATTAGTTTGGACACTTCCTCATGTTGAAGGAACATGGTTCAATTTACCTTTTGAATTCTGACGAGCTGCTAACTCACATGCACTTGTCCTCAATAGCAAGCCGTGAGCAAGAAATTCCAATCAGGAAATGCATTTGCTCTTTTGTGTAGCAGTGAAAGATTATCCACATTATGAAAACGGTGAATTGTAACCAAAGTATTCATTCGTAAATCTAATCGTTTTTAAATTTATCTATTTATTAATGTTCTTTTAGTTATGAAAATATATAATTGTGAGGGAAAATTTTTTTTTGTGAAATCTTGTATCAAAAAATAACCGATATTTATATTTTATTGTTACAATAGTCTCCCACAATAAATTTAAATTCAACATTTGTATTTCGTCATGAACCAAATCAACGGAAATTCTCGCAGAACCATATCTTATCGTACTGATTTTACCACATGCTGGTCTCTACTCAGTACCAAGATTCTAAAATGAATGTTGCAAACATTACAATTTTAGAAATAAGACAAGGGAAGTAAACCATACTTCGTAGGACATTCGTGTCGCACTGCATAGCCGCAATTGTCCGTTGAAAAATTTTATTCATAATGTATTATTATATATATAAGTTTATAAATTTAGCTAGATTTACTGTGCTATAATAATTATCGCAGAAATATTCAGCGCTCTCACAAACGAATAATTTCGATTTAAATTTTTCAATGAAAGCTGAGCCACATTTGTAACAGGTTTGAGTCCCGTTTTCATCCTATGACAAATAAACAAACGTAAAATGGAAATTGTCTAAATCGAGCTAGTTTTGTATGCGGCATTACTTTAAGATGAGTTAATTTCAAGAGAAAGTATCCCGAGAACCGCAAGAAAGGCAAAATGGCTAGCGTTAACGGGCATTTTTCACCCTCAATCTTCCAGGCGAAAAAGTGTGCACTCTGAACACATGGTCTTCTTTCCCCTGGCAGCACAAGGGCCGCTGCGTGTGACACATCTCATCTGTTTTCTAATACAGCTTGACATGTGACAAGCCAAACAATTCACTGGGGAGACTCGAGTATTTGACAGGCGTCTCTAACGACGTGTTGGCTAAAGGAGCAGAGCCTGCTGACGCTAATGTTGAAATATGGCACCGCCGACAACGTCGACTTCGCACAAAACTGCCACTACATGAAAGACCTCGTGAAATATTGAAGAAGTGTTTTCGTAAACTTACAAGAGAGTCGCAGTCCAAGAATGCCACCGCCGATAAAGGATGCTGCACAATTTGCGAAATACCAAGTTTCATCTCTTACATTTCTTTGCCGAGAATTGAAATTGTGGATGCTTCACTATTTTCCCTAAACCATTCTTAAACAAGTCCAAACGATTGTCAACCAATAATTTTGGTAGCCTGATGCATATTCTAAAAATAGATAAAATTTTTTTCAATAGTATTCATTCAGAAAACATGCAATGTACATTGAATCGGAAGTTTCGCAGCAACGGGAAGTCTCTGTGTACAAAACCGCATCAATACTTGACTATATTCGTGTGAGCTTTGATGCTACATGTGACTGCATTGACGTTCTTTCATCGTAGGATTCATTGCGCCAACTATCAATTTAAACTCGTAAGACTCTTGGCCTAATAAATTTGAGTTCATCGTGGAAATATTTTATCGAGCAAGTCAAACATTTAGACGCTGGAATGGGATGCAAGAACAGGGAGACGGAAGATAAAGGGGAACAGCTTACTCGCGCTAACGAAGAGCGCCACATAAATAGAGAGTAATGGGCACAAAGATAGACCAAATGAGATGGTAGAGAGTAAAGTATAGGCTATAAAAGGGGAGGGACTCGTGGCTAAATGGATGGTCATGTCACACGCCTGTATAGGGGAACGCCACGACTGGAAGGGGGATTTAGTAATGGTTATTTGAAAATGGTTTCTTCGAATATGTGCACGTCGAGCCATGTCTCGTAAATTGATTCCGAGTATTTCACTCCGTAAACGATTTTGATCATATTTGCAGAGCGAATGTGAAATGAAACAACGCAAAGTTATTCAAATGTAGTAAAAAGAATGCATTAGGAAATTAAATTAGGCTAATTGGCCATTTACGAGAGTGATTACCAGAAAATGATCGGTTGCAAAATTCTCATACGCTTTATGGAATGGCATAATGAGCCCCAAAGTCATCATTTGGAAGTCTATTATGCACCACTTGATCATTATTATGTTCAAATGGGCATCCATCATGAAGCTACGATGCTGCAGGGGACGAGATTATACCTTGGAAGTGCAACTCTTGTCCGTATATCATTGGAGCGGGCATCTCTCAAGGCTTTTCTTATCACCTCTTATTAAGGGTCATTAGAGACCTTAAGAGGCTCATTAAACCGTCGAAGTATGGCCTAGCTTATTGTGGACTACTGACACCTCCTGCTCAGTGTTCTCCTGCTGCAAAACAACGATGTATTTTAACAGAACAAGGCACTAAAATTACTCGACATTGAAGTTAATGATTGGCTTTTGAAGTAAGGTCTGACAACGACTAAGAAAGAGTCTTTGACGATTATTATTTTGTCTAGTGTTTTGCCACAGCAAATAGCACAGTGGAATTTTGAGAGATGACTCATTACTCGTACTTCTAAGGTTTCTTTCTTCTCGCTCTACGATCAATTGTATAAAAACGTGTCAGATCTGTATTTCATATTGCATTTTGCAGCAGCATAATCAATCATTTGTACCGTTAATCGATGTTAATTTACACGGTTCGTATGCCTGTGTTTAATATTTGGAAGCAAAATTCTCAAAATTTGTTGATGTATTGAGAATCTGAAGGCTGTCTGCATTCATGAGCAGACATCAAGTTCAGTCATCAAAGAACAAAATATATAACTAAAGCAATACCTAATCTAAACGTAGCTTCAAAAGACCAACAATAACTTTAAAAAATGGGATTCGACTATTTCATGGTAATGAAAGGATCCAATGAAATCATGGAAGAGTGTAACAATGATTCATACCACTTTATGCTGACGAAAATTCGGTTGGAAGAGCGTGTCCTTTCGTCACGACACTGGCAAGTCGTTTTTAGCAAGCTATTATGTATTCAAAGTAAACGAATGGTTATTGTGGGTATGTTTTAACGAACACTTCATGCATAGACACGAAAAGGCACTAAAATTTGTTATTTCTCGTCTCTCTCTCAAATGATTGAACGCAAAAATTTACATCAAACCATCTGAGATTGTTGGAACTACAAGTGCCGCCATGGAACATTGATTTCTGTTCTAAGATAAATGTCACAAGTTCGAAAAACCTATGTTCTTAAGCAACGTCATGAGATAATGAACAGCAACAACCTGTTGTTTTTCAACAGATGATTTTTTTCTTCAAGCAGAAGAATTTGGAGATTCTACGGTGGCAGTTGTTTTGTCTCATCACCGTTACTTGCTCAAGTCAGTTTCAATGAATGCATACACCAATGAAAAGGTTAAAATAATTTTGTAATGTATTTTACTTCAGTAGAAATCAATAGAGATTACTGGATTCCTAATGTAAATCCATGAAATGTTCTCTAACATGTGATCGAGAAGAGCTCGCTCTGTGGTGAAACTATAACTTGCAGGACTATAGCAAGTGCTGCTGCAGCTGCTCATCGGAGGCAGAGGACGGACATGACTAATGTGTTCCTGGGCAATGTGCATCGCTACCCGCATGCTGCGCGCTAGGTTGAAAGCACGTGACCAAGTGTCGGAGTAACATGCTCCCAAAAAACTTTGAAGGGCTTATATTCTGGGCGTTGTAGAACTTGGCATAAATTATTTCTGGAATAGCACAGCTGGACAGTCCTTACAAATTAACTAGAAATGATGGCATAGCGAAATGAGATTTTTTCAGTTGGCTGGAAGCAAGTTCGACGAAGAATTTGTGAGCTGCTGTCTCTTAGATGCATTACGCAACTGAAGTTTGGCGGAGGTAAAGGGTTGTAGATGATCTCTGCAGCTGCTCCGAGACCGCCTTCCATACATCATTCCTGAACAGGAATGATGAACAGGTCTGTACGCACTGAGGAGCACCTCGGGATTGCTTGCAGGTCAGCACGTCATTTCCGCTCCCAATATTCAGCTTTCTGCTTTTGTATAGAGCATTGCATCTTGTTACGCTGTACAGATTGGAAGCCCGAGGTATATTTTAATACTTGCAAAAATCTATGATCTGAACCTTTCTGAAAAATGTCAATTGACGAAAGATAACAGAAAACTCAACTTTAATTGAAAATGTGAAAGCAATCAAATATTTTAAGGTAAAACAAGCATGATCTTTTTCTGTTTCCTTCTGTGAAGCCTCTGGCTACCCAGTGTGTGCAGGTATTTCCGACACTTACGCATTACGAGTTTCCGCTGTTAATTGTTTCACATTTATTATCTGAAATTACACGGACAAAAATGAGTTTTTCGAAAGTATAGTACAACTTGAGTCTGAAATTAAAAAGATTAGGTCATGTGTCTCACTTTTTCATGGTAAATAATTGATCATTAATCATTATAATCGTTTTGTATTAGTTCTCTGTCGTGCACTACAGAAGTGGCCTCAAAAATTAAATTTCGATGTTATGAATAGCGTACATTTGGAGATGGCGACACTGGAACTCATAGGAGCTTTGAGTACGTCAACAATGCACGCTGAATGGTATGTGAGGGAGACCACCAGTTTTTGTGAGACAAAATGAACAGGGAAAGTCTGCTATAAATCTTCAATGTTTGCTGATGTCTACGGTAGTGCGCATTGTCATCACTGATATCGGGCTACCGGTCAGTTATTATAAAACGTTTATTTCTGGATTCGATCGTCCTGTAACGCAGCAAAAATATTTGAAAGGTGTTTGTTCTACAATTTACGAGGTCAAGATTATTATTATTTCCAATTTATTTGATTGCTAGCCAAAATTTGAAGCGCGCGCTAGAGCCTGCAGTATCAGTAGCCAGATGATTTGGGGGTAAATTTTATGGCAGTTATTTTAAAAATTATGAGCAAAGATAGTTGGTAGCAAAAATTCCTTGCATCGTTCAAAAAAGTTCCTTGGTTTTAAAGGCAAACATTTTCTTGTCTTTACAGCGTGGATAATCTTGAACACAGAAATTACATTACCAAAATCTCAATCATACTACTGAGTTGTAGAAAATTAACATTAATAGGCTTGTCTATTTAGTAATATGTTAGGATTTCAGGTAAAAATTTGAGCCTTCGTGCACATGCTGTCTGATACTCCATCGTCACGCTCATGGAAGCCAGGCAAGCCGATCGGTTGTGAGGTTGCTTCTGATAACTCTGGTGGCTGACCTGAAAATTTAAAGTGTGATCATGATAAGTGTGTGAAACCACGAATTAGGTTAAATTCAGTTTCCATTAATTACATTATTCCAAATTTCTTCTTGAACACTTGAAATGATTAACTCGGTCATCTGCCTTCTCGCTCTTCACAGATCTACAGTACCTCAGTGATGGCTAGTAAAAAATGGAACACTTTTCATTTACACGTTTATTTGAATATTGTATTCTTCGACTGACCCGTTGAAACTCACGCTGGAAGGCATATGGCTGCTTTGATCAGAGTAATAATCGAGCTTCATGTCGGTAAGTGGGTCGAGGAAACGTTACAAGCAGAGACTCATTTGAATCTTTTCTACGAGTTACACTACTGAACTCAACCTGCAAAGTTAACCAACTAACCAACATGAATATTCAAATATTTTCGGGGCCAACTATTTAGCTCGAACATGTTTCCTATCAGCCCAGCAGGGAACTTGACGGCTTTCCGTAAAATGTGACGTGCCCAGGGACTGCCACAGCAGACTTCCTCGAGAACTGAACATGCCGAAAAAATTGAGCAGTGCTCATTGTGGTGCGGCGAGCCTGACCTGAGTTCGGCTCAATAGCGTTCATTAGAGTCTATACTCGGCCTGGACGCGGACTGTACATTATGTTGTCATCGCGTCATGAGGCCTTTATTGTTCCACTAAATTCTGCGCTATTGTACTTCGGGATCTTGTTGGGGCACTTGTCACTCGACGTCCATTGTTTCGTGAAGATGAGCATCTCTGACGCTCATATGGTATTCAAGGGCTGGCCCTCAAGAAGCTCAACCTACAGCACAGAATCCTCTACCTCCTAGATAATCTAATTCAACTTATTCATGACTGAATATTCAACATGCAGTCACAATTATTATGGAAAAAAATCGGCTATTCTATGACACCTGGGATGATGACAGGATTGACTCGCTCACTAATAGTAATACAATTAGCGCCCTTCACAGTAATAGAAACCAGCATCTGCATGTTGTGCACGTATGACTGAGGCAGCTGCTAACGATCTCTTAGAAGAAGCGAGTCTCGAGCGCTGCTGACACTCAATAAATTAAGTGAGTATATGAAGCATCACTAACGAAGAACTAATGAGAGCGGCCTGACAGACAACTCAAAAACAAGGAGTCTTACATGCTCAAATCGAGCTGCCTCCTGACGCAGCTTTGCATTCAACTTCCTACATTTATGTACGTCCTGGTTGACCGCAGGAGTGCCATTCAGTGTATTTTCAAATTCAAATCTTCTCTTCAAATAAATATTCTCTCACAGATGCCGTTTTTTCTCTGAGTTGTGTTCAATCTTGTTTAAGTTCTAACTTTTTGTCGAGGCAATTCCCTGCCAATCATATGATTAGCTGTTGCCAACACTGGCAGGCTTTTTCTGTGTTAAGATATTTGTCCTTAATCATTCTAACGAATAAGTATGCAGGTACAGTATGATCGAGTGCATATTTTCTCAAAATAATTTTGGTGAGCGACAGGCAAACTTATAACGAGCTAATTTAATACTGGTAAAGAATCTGATAATTCATTCAGAGAAACATAAACTGATTGCAGTCTAGGTTCACAGTAATTTACTACAACTAACTCACAAAAAATGGCGCTTAAATGTGGTAGCAGTTGCCTTCAAATGAGAAGATTTTTCTTTGTGCTTGTTTTTAGCTACTATTTAGTTCTTAACGAAAGAATTAAGACCTTTACTCCAATTCTACTGAAATTTTCCAATTATAAGGCTGATCGAGGTTGCACGTGTTAATTAGGAAGTCCCTTGATTTGTCAGGGAATTTTATGCACATCTCACAAATTTGTACAGTGCTTCTGATGAACGAGATTCACGGTACTTTCACCACCACCTGTCCAATTTTAAGACACTTTTGTTGGTGTGAGCTACTGCTATGTGTTATGTATTTCTCAAATATCCTCACTTGTTCATGTGTGGGCATGTACAGCCTAATATCTGGGTAAATTTAATCATCTTATCCAGCATTTCCCTTTTCTTTCTTCATGACATTTTGTTGTTTTCCTTTTTACATCTTGCATTTGCTTTCATTCTTTGACTTTGTAAGCTTTATTTATATCTTCATCGTGCGTTATTTATTCGGTCGATCCAGAACTCTTTGAATCAGTCTATATTAAAAATTCCAGACTCCCATCAAGAAATTTAGGAATTAGCCTTTATCTCAAGATGTTGAGACACCGCATTTCTGTTGCCGAACTAGTTCATCACTCGTCTTTTCACTTTGTTCCGACCTTCGCGGCGAGAACGCGTCAACACTCTTCATATTCCACGGTCCCCAGCGCCGATTACGGGAATGGAATTAGTTGAAACGGAAGAAGAATTACGTATATGTACAACGTACGCTTTCTTTTTGACCGGGTGTTCTGATGAAATGCAATAACGTTCATTGTCAGTTCCGAGAAGGTCAAGAGCTACTTGGAGCACTTGTTTGTTTTTAACGAAAATAGGCATGTGTTAACATGCCTATTTTCGTAAAAACAAACAAAACACGTCTATTATCGTGAATTTTTCAAATTTGTAAACGCTTGCTGCATTTATGAGGAACCAATAACACCTAGTGTTACTAATTCTACATCAAAGATACTTACTATCCTTATCATTTGCAAAAACAACAGCGCGGCATATTTGCGAGTCTAATAATTATGTGCCACTCGAACAATTTGGTGAGGATGCGTAGAATCTTTCTACGGCCCTCAGCAAACAATCTTGGTAAAAAGTTCAGTGTATCTGAACTAAACTTACTGCTGAAAATGCGGCATACATGTATGTATTTATACATATTACTCCATTCGCAGACTTTTATTATACTTTGATTTTAATGTACATTCTCAATCTCTAAGTCAGAAGTAAATGTGATTAAACATCCCCAGAATGATTGCAGGTCTTATCAATTTAGATTTTGAAACATTTTACTTCTAATTCCTCAAAACATTAATGAAATTAAATCACTTGTTCTCTTTCTATCTAATTCCAACATTAAATATATTTTTACTTTTCTCTTTTCGGGTTTGATATATTTCCTTTGTTTGCGTAAATATTAGTTTTTCAGAAACCGGATTCCCACAAAAATAATTATTTCTTGGAATTAAACCCTCCAATCACTCCAAAGCGTTTCATGTATTAGTAAAAACATAAAAGGAAAAGGAAAACCTTATTTTGAAAGGATGACATTTACCCAACATAACAAGGAAGTAGTTCTAAGAAAGCGCAGACGAATTTATTCATCGAATAAGAAAATAGAATGTACTAAAAATAATAATCGATAGTTGCATGGCTTTTCTCTTACCCAAATTAAATTTCAGCAACTGTTTTAAATAGTTCTGATGATGTTCGAACAAGTTTTTGTTCCCAGATGTTTCGATAAATCTATGGGTACACGTACGAGCTCCCAATTGCTGGTTTTTGGAAAAAGGTAATTTTTTGAAGTTTCAGCTCTCATCGTTTGCTTTTGAAACGATTCAAGTTGTACCTTAGCGAACATCGTATCAGAGAAGCGATTTCGGATGTGTGAAGCTATTTCGCAACTCGTTCAAATATTTCAGTGTTATTTTGATGGCAAGTACATGGTCAGTCTAGATTAATGTTTTGTGCCAATGTCTCAGGCTTTCTTGCAAAACCGTAGTATAATTGTAAGATTTCATAAATTCGTTCGACGGAAAAAAAATCAACGGCCTCCGAAAAGGAAAGCACCCCCGAACATTATTGATCCACCATCATGCTGAACTACACCTAGGTTCAGTGTTTTTTGGAAAGAAAGCCTCACATTTTAGGTACCCTATCATCATGTTCTAAATGCTTGACAGCGCCCACTTTTAAAAATCATATTCATAACTTAAAAGAATTTAATGAAATCTAATCGTACTGCAGTATGATATGTTTTATACAGAGGCGTTCGTCATGTTCGATGACTATGCATTCGATTAGTGTTCAGATGACCCTGCATTGGGTTAATTAGCTCTCACGCTGACATCCTGAGCATCTTTCTTTACTACCTCATTCATCAAAAACCTTTGGGTTCACATCGACTGCAAGATCCATTTTTCTAACTGGTCTCGGAGGTAGTTTTTGTTTCCTTCTTCGTCTTGGTAAAGTCTCCCATGAGCCAAACTAACTAAAAGTTACAGATGTCAGATTGCAGTGAAGATCTCGGGAGAAGTAAGCGCTTAGAAATATTGCGATACTTCCTTATTAATAGAAGTAAATAACCTTTTGTCTCTAGTCAGCCCTATGTAGTTTTGCCTTATAAATCGTGGAGTTGAGGTGTGAATGACTGGCCAGAAATTTTAGCAAAATGTAACATGTTTTTGAATTTCTAGGCTGTTGTTCCGTAAAAATATTCGAGAATAATTCACGCGATAAATGAAATAAATTCCCAATATTTATAAGTACTTTAGCGTTTTAAACCAATTCTACCGAATGTATGAGTCATTTCGTCTTCCTACGTGCTACAAAATTGATTCATTATATTTATTTCAATCAACCTAATTTCCTGAAAAAAAATTTTTCTTCATTTCAATGGATGTAAATACCTATGAGCATATAAAAACTCAGGAGTGCATGACCCCCAAGATTTGATAAACACTGTGTGTGAAATTATTAATCTTTGAAGAGTTCACGAATGATTTCGTTCATAGCTTCATCCAGACATTTGCTACGACGAGGTTGCGTGTTTTCTACAGCGTCTTGTGCATGAGTTTCACGAGGCAGGCTGTGCTGCTGCGTGTCAGGCTCACATACGAAGCTGAGTGCGTTCATTTCCCAGCTTCTCATCCAGCATTTGGAGAAAAACTCGCTGTACTTCATACCCTTCAAAATAACTTCCACCGTTCTCCTTCATTTGCCTGATACGCAGTTCTGGTCTGTGTGTCCTGCCAGTACAGTGCGATGCTGGTGAAATGTATTAATACATTATTTTATCTCAGTGCATACACGAGCACACTGGAGTTGCGCGTACCAGCGCACTGGAGTTGCGCGTACAAGCGCACTGGAGTTGCCCATGAGTTATACCACAGGCGTGTGAAGCGTATCATTTTAGTATCAGTACGTATTTATATTTCCACATAAAAACCGGACTTTATTGTTTAAGTTTCATTCTTCCCAAACTTATAACTTTTATCAGATTAAGTCCTAGATGACTGTTTTGTCCAAAACCTTCTGTACTGTCAGGCTGCCAAAAATCTAATGCTGTAACGCTAAACTTGAAATATTTTGAATGATCGACGATTGTAAAAAATGAGAAATTTGCCTCATACTTAGTGGACAAACTGAAATAAAAGGCTTTCCTGAATTATTAAAACAAGGAGTTGCGCAGATTGAACTTGACTGCAATAAGTTATTCAGGAAGCTATGTCAGATTGTGAGAATTGGTATATATCTGGGATCGATCAGTCTTTCTATATCTTAGACGTTATCTTGTCAAAGTTCTTGCCTCTTCGCCGCCGTTTTGTACATGTCATTAATGGGAGAATGGCAGCCATGACCAGGAAGAAGTTTGATGCTGAGGTGACATTGGAAGATTTGTTGACGACTCAACACAGGCAATAATGCAGCGTCAGAAGGTATTTTTTAGTAACAGAACGTCAATTAGGAGGATGAGGAACTATTTTCTTCCTTTAATCGTCTTGTATCACTTAGCATCGAGGATTTTTGTACGCCCTTGGGATTTTTATGAAAAGGAATAACAGAAAATTGAAAACTGACCGAACAAAGCTGCGGGAGACCCATATACTGCTGGAGTGATCGAGAGTTGAGTTGAACCTTGTTGTTCGGTGTATTAAGTGATCCGAATTGGACGACACACTATTCGCGTGTAATGATGCAAATGACGATAATAATGCATGCATATTTTATAAAAATCTGAGTATTGTGCATAACTAAAGTTTAAAATTTCATTATTCATTCAGAAGGCTGCTCTCACTCCCACTGAAGCTGGCATAATTACTGAATTAAGGTCACATAAGATGTAAATGTTCCAAGTGATTTCTTCTGCACATGTGGGAAACGAATGGTATTCCTCTCATGAAAAGTTTCACGGAATAAATTAAACGCTCCGGATCTCGGGTTCTGTGAGTAATTCAGGAATGGTATGAGAAGCCTGCATCGGGAGTAGTCGACTGACTTAAAAACTTCCATTTATTCAAGAAACCAAGGTATTTTTTCTTCTTAATAATAGGCTGATTCTTGGAGCTATATCACAAGCAAGATAGAAAGAAAAACGAAAGTGAAATGATACATTAGTTATTACACACAGTTCGAAATATGAAAATTACATTTTCACAAATTCAAGGCGAGAGAAAAAAGCCGAATTTAAAACAAGCAACAAAGAAGTAATGCAAATAGATACATCTGTCTACAAATTCATAGAATCTAACTACTAATTCATACACCAGTCAAACGGACTCATATTATCATTCGCAATCACCATTATTTCACACAAGCTGATACATCCTAACATTTACTTAAGGAAACATCCACACACGGATACACAGACACATACGCAAAGAAGTTTTGTAGGGTGTATCTGTACTTTTGTGTATGCAGTCTACCGACAGAAATAACTTGCATTCGTATTCTGTAATACACACTTCCTAATATGAAACGTGGGTTGAAATAAAAATTTAAGAGGAAGGCGGCAAGAAAAGTTACAAATCCATGTACTTCACTTTAAAATTCGAACGCTTGTGCAGTGTTCTAAGATCAAATCCTGAAATGAATTTGACAACTCTGCTCCCAAGCTTCTGCTCTCGAAGAATTTTAATTGCCATCACTCATTCATATGCCATCACGTTCGAGGCATCATTCACTAATTTATGATCGAACTGTAGTGTGGAATGAAATAACACTTCATCCGGATGCAGATTGACAGTAGAAGCCCATTAATCACATGAATTATAAATTGAAAGGTTTTATGAACGTGGAAGCAAATTCTAACCTCGCGTCACATGATATATCGGAATCTATACAAGCAATCGTGCTTAAAAATTTCCTCATATTACATTGATCCCAGTCTCCATAGACACGATCACCGTACGTGTTCCACCTAATTCGTGATAGTCACTAAGTGTGCTAAATTTTTTAAAACGCTTCTTCAAGACAAATGTGTTTTAGAGTCTGAAAGGCTTTTTCAAGACAAAACACGTAGAAATGATTTAAATCTCCATTATTTACAAAATTAAGAAACCTATCAAGTTGGCATCGAGGCCTATATCTTAACTGTGTGTGTAGGAACAACACTATTTCAAGTGAACTAATAGTGTTTTCATCTTTTTTTATATTAACTATTGAAATCACGTTTGTGACAATACTTTCACATCCTATACTTCAAACTGGGATGAAAAAAGATTGTACAACA
This sequence comes from Platorchestia sp. MABIK, assembly GCA_014220935.1. Classification (NCBI taxonomy): domain Eukaryota; kingdom Metazoa; phylum Arthropoda; class Malacostraca; order Amphipoda; family Talitridae; genus Platorchestia; species Platorchestia sp. MABIK. Next base: position 18,909 of record JACJUY010001968.1, read on the forward strand.
TACATTAAAATGCACCATACACGTAATTTTACTCATTATTTTGCAATAAAAATGTATTCAGTTGTAAGTGTTGTGAGCTACCAGTAGTGCTTTATAACTACAATCACTGTTTCTTGATTTTCACCACTGTGATAAAGATTGCCTCTTACGATTGCTTTATTGAGATTTGATATTAGTGTTTAGCCTTTGTTTTGCCGCTACTTCGTGGAGGACCTGAAAATTTAATTGTTTAAAGTTGCTTTCAACTCAGTCTACAGTCCAGTCTAGTCTTGATATATCACCTAATTATGGCGTAATTTTTTTTGTCCACGTTTAATCTTGCTTAGATTTAAGTATGATTGGCAGAAACGCATTCTGGGCATCCTACTTGACAGTCTACCATGTGCCCCTCTCGACATTTCTCTTCATTCGCATCATGACACTTTCATGATGCGTCCGATGCCAATTGCTGCAGTTTCCCCATTACCCGACGGGCTAGATCTTGCGAATTCAGTGTTTATTGACAAGTGCAGAAAGTTAGTTAATGAGGCGTTGTCAGCTGCTTTGTTCGTTCGCTGTTTGAAATACAACTCGAATTCAGAGTAAAAATTTCTTCATGGTTAATTTTTGACGTCAATGTTATTCATCATGCTGTTAGATGTAAAAAAGAACTACAGATAAATACGTGAACAAAACACAAACGACACAAGCTCTTCAAAATGTGAAAATTTTCACTAGAACTCAAAAGCTGTAGCGTTATTCAGAAATTGGGTCAAGACCAACCTCACATTTTGTGCTCAAATACAATATTAAGCGTCATTTCAAACATAATAAATCGGGCTGATCGCTTTCATTACGCATAAAAGTGAGACTGCTAGAGAGAATGAAAAAAATCTTCCTAGCTTGAAAAATTACTACCCAGTTCAACTATTGCGCCGAGGCATCTATGATTTTGGCCGCCCATTGCAAAGTATAACTTAAATACTTGAGCGGCTGAAATCCTAGATGCCTCGGCGGAGAGATGGACTGGGCAGAAGTTACGATCTGCCGCCCACTTAGGCACGACGGCACAATGTGGAATAAGAAAAACTAATCGAATCGAATGATGTTGTACGTACAAAATTTGCTTACTTTAATATTTTCTTCTTCGCTTCTTTCCATGATGAAGTTGCTCAGGCTCTCTTTGAAGCCATCAAACATATACGCAAATTCCATTCAGCAAATTTGCTTCTGTTTATTTGCTATTTGGTTTCAATTAAAAACTATTTTTGATTCCTCATTTCAATTACATTTGATCTTAATTGTTTGTTTATTTTAGTTCTATAGATTTTCAAAACGACCGAAATTTGTGCAGTAAATTAAAATATGTTCTAGAAAGCGCTCTAAGGTTTTCCCCACAATACTTGTCTTTTGTACCAAAATTGAGGCTGATTTCACCTCACAAATAAATTCCTAACTGAAGAAAGTTGTAACCATACACTGCACCTGTAGAGATGTTGAATTGAGCACGATTCGTACGTAGCATGGTCTTCCATGGCGCAAAAACACAACTCCGGTCATAATTCATTTGAGAAGCGGAGGTCTACTGATTTATTGCAGGATTTTGAAGTCATACTTCCGACACGACCAAATTGAATGACTCATTTTATCGGTGATCAAAGCAGCTCACCAAGGCCCGACTCATCTCGAAATACCAATAGTTGGCATTGCGCGCACGGCTCTCTATCATTAGCTCAGATATCGGACAACAAAGTCGATGAATTTAGTACCGCCAATTTTGTCTGGCATGCCTTATCATTATTACATCAATAAATTAGCTCGTGATGTATTTCAAGGGCCTGCAAAATAAAGTCGGGTTAATTCGAATGGCACATTTAGCTGCGAAGAAAATATTGCCTCATTTAAATTCCACTGCAGTCATAAATACTAGGAGCGATGTTCTAGCAAGGGCTATTGGTTCCCAGGAAGCTGACGGAGAATGCGGCCCGGTGACACCCACTGATCATCAAGATAGCAAACAATTAGCAACTTGAGACAAACCTTCATTAGGTTACTCCTCTGGCTAAATCTAAATTAACTCTAAGCGGCTATAAATTTCGCGAGGATCTCGGTCACAAATTAATGCTACCGATTAAAGGGCTTGTAATCGGTCAAGTCTCCTCTTCGGCAGTAAATTTGCTCAGCAGGGGACCTTATAACGGAGTGGCCTAGACTCTTGAAGTCGTAGTATTCTGCTCGAATGAAGTCTTGAGTATTGATGAGACTATAAAGACAAATTCCAACGTCAGTTATGGGATGTTCCTGCACTGCCTGCAAACGAAGCATTATTCTATGGACATAATGCTAGTACTTCATGATCAGCAATAAACATAGATTTCTTATAGTTCGCTGCCGACATACCATAGTTGTTCCGTTATAAATAATGGTTTGCGCAGTAGTTTACTCTCATGGAAACCTTTCTAAAACGAAAATTGTGATGAAGAATGCTCAAAAGGGTTTTCTTCGGTAGCCTCTATTTAAAAATATAAACGGAACAATCAATACATTTCATATTTCAGACAACGCTGCTTAATACGTAGCAAATAATTTGTAATCTATTTCTTAAGTGGAGTATTACAATCAAATTTACATGTAAATAGAGTGTGTGTTTTTAAAACAGTGCCATTAGGTTCGTTTGATCGGTTATATGATGGGTAGATGTAGGTGATTTCACTCCTGCACGGAATTTATTGGTTTATTCGTTAGACTGATTCATATTCCTACCAAGTCTTGCATCAATAGCGCATTAATATTGACTAAGAGGCTTACATCAAAATGTACTAACCAGGTAAAATTGCGAGTGCGTGGCGGTATCAACAGAACATTAATGCTTAAGCCAAATATACTCGTTTCTGGAGAAACTTTCTTTTGCTCGATCGTAGATTAAAATTAAATAGAGATGAATTTTAACGTAGATATCATATTCTAACAATTCAAAATCAAGACACACATATTTAACAGATAAGGAAATTAAAAAAATTTGAGGCAAGTGGAAATTCTGCTCAAGCTCGAATTGCCAGACCCACGTTCTCATTCCTGTTGTTCACTAGTGGACAAACGATGCATACACCCAGACCGAGAAGGACGAGCAGATTACCTAAATTAAACAAGAGTTTGATTTCTTCAGCTCCCGGCCACACAGTGGAGCCGAATTTATCATATTCGTTCTGGCCGTCAGTAACACGTTGGGTCACAGTGACATGAGGATAGCTCGGTTCAGTCTATGGCATTTAATTCGCTGAAGAACTGTGGTCAAGTTAAGACCCAAAGAGAACTTTTCAGAGTTCACATCAATTGGCGGCGATCCTCTGTTCCTTTCGAAGTGATTTCATGTGGGTAACATTGAGCATGTTCAGCTCAAGCTATACTGCAGTGCGAAATTTCTCACAAAGCTTTCGAGGATATGAAGGCCAATTTCACCTTGATAGCTTAAATAAATCCAACTCAACCCATTGGATTTATCGGGTATCATCGTCAGTCAGTTTCAATGAGGGCTCTTTTGGGTCTTCAATTTCACTTCTAAGTTAGGAAAAAAGAAAAAGAGACGGTAATGAAGGTGAAAAATGAAAGAGAGATGATATTTTTTAAATATTAAAGTTGAAAATGATTGCCTTGGAAATAGTGTTATATTGATGTACTCGAAAGGCTTACCAAATGATTGATTCTATCATAGCACTCGTTAAATAAATGATATAATGATATCAATGTAAATCATTTCATTTTTAGGCTGGTGACGAAGTACGGCATTATCTTACTGAAATGGTTCGTAATAAAACGCAATTCGAGTCATGTGAAGGAGACATACAACATCTGATGCAGCAACTCTGTAATAATTCCATAGAAAACATCGGACCCAAGACAACAGGCCCGCATGTAATTCAAGAAATAGACCTTTAAGTACTCCTTTGCTTGCATTCAATATAAATATTTTCTCTTCTTTTTATATTTTCTCATCATTTGTAATGCTTTAAAAATGAACTTAATTATTTGTTTAAATCGAATAAAACAAAATTGCAGCGTTCGAACACAAAAATTTCGAATCATTTGATAATGTTTCAGGTCGGCTAGAGTAGGAATAGGTTAAAGGAAAGTTATTGGTAATCCCAGTCGGGGTTAGGTTATATACGAAGTTAGGTAAAGTTAGGTTAGGCTTTTTTATATAGTGGGTTAGGTAAGGTTGGATAAGGTTATGTTAGGGACAAACAAAACTAGCAGATTATTTATTATTGGTTTACAGAGGTAATTGCCTCACGAGGGCAGGTGTAAGAGAGTAGTTGTGCATTGGCAGTTGTCCTAGTGTTGGGTCAAGTGTGTTTTTAATAAGGTTATCATTATTTGCAGAATAATCTGAACATGAGATGAAATCAACCACCGCTTCTTTGAAACTTAACGTTACAAAAATTATTATTAACAGAATAATCTGAACATGAGATAAAATCAGCCACTGCTTCTTTGAAACTTAACGTTAGAAATTCATTCGTCATTGATTAACGGGAACCTTCAAATTTCGGATCATCAATTCAATTTCCCCTTCAATAAAAGTCTGGTAAGAGAAGATACTCTTTTCATTTTACAGTATTGTAAATACTTTCAAATGAGCACATTTCTGCCAGAAACTCGGCCAAATGAGTCAAATTTTTGTGACAAATTCACTGATTACGGGAATCTCAGGTTTAAGAGCGTTGTGTCTTATGAGATTCATTTACGCAGAAAAATCGTTTACAGAAACATGCTTAACAACATTTTGAGGAACTTGGGGAAGGTGGAAGAACTTCACGTGGAGGTAAGTTAATAGTTTAATAATTGGACTCCTGCAGTCCAGTTCCTCACTTTGATTATGTTACCTCTTTTTAGTACAATGAATTTTAAAGTTGCTGGGATACGTAGTTATGAAGTGACTTTCCATACGAGTTTTGGCGTAGAGCACGAGCGAATAAGAAATTTACAATTATGAAAGTTTTATTAAATATTTTATTCTTAAGCCGTGACCTTCAGAGTTGAAATAGAAAATTTAGTGTGCTCTTGAATGCAGTCAATTGTTTTACACCTGCAATTAGAGGTGTAATAGGAGTGTAGTGTTCTCCCCCAGGCTGCAACACGCTTCGGGCAGACTTTGAGATATCTTTTTCGTGACAGGATAGCCCGAAGCGAGTGCCTGAGGTACAACCGTATTCGGCAGGATAGGGACAACACGGGGGT
>JACJUY010001968.1:24488-64113 GCA_014220935.1 Platorchestia sp. MABIK
CAGGTCCCGTGTTTGGTTGACTAGGCGCTTCGGGTCCGGAGGTGCTCTGGAACGGATGCGTTTGTAGTCTGGAGGCAGCTTTTCTCAGGTCTTGTGGAGGTCCGCGGCTTGCCGCTGGGATCACCACAGGAGGTTCCTGCGCAGGCTGTGGCAGATTGGTTTTGAGAGCCCTTTGTTAGCACATTAAGTTCAGTTTCGTTAAGTTTCTTCTTTTCCGCTTTAACATTTAGTTTGTGTGACTGTCATTTCGTTCTATTGAGTTCTAATTTTGCATGTTTGCACCTCTTTGTTCCACTCTTTAGTTTGTTCATGAGTTTGGCTTAATGCCGGTTTTAATCGTTTACAACAGAGAAAATTAAATGAAACTACCCTAAAGCAAAGGAGTTGGCTGTGACCCTCTGGATGCCCGTGTGGCAGATTAACTATATGGCTGCTATACGCAGAATTTAAACTTTAACATAATCCTAAAACTATTGGTTGCTTGGAAGCAGAGTTAACTTAAACTTAATCGAGGCGATGTCCTTAAATTACCTAATTTAAATTAAGCCATGCTTATTTTGCATGCTTCCTAACCAATTAACTGTCTACTCGGTGTAATAGAGTGGAACTATTCTTACTCTATTTTCCTCTTTCTAAAAGCTTCATAGAGGCTCTTATTTATGGTCCCTTTTGAAGGCGACAAATAGGTACGTAAATTAGGCTTTTGTAATGAATCAATTAAATTGATTTTATTGTTAAATTTTTCTTGAATTAAAAGAATACTTATTATTAAAGTCTCCTAGCAAACGTAACACTGAACCTGAACATTGTTCAGATAAGAATACGCGGCGCATCTCTGCTTCTTCGGTGGCGCTTGGTATACCTTTCCTTGCGGGTAATGGAGGCCCAGTGTCGGCGTGTCGACTAGTTATTCTTTGTATTGGCCTTCGTTATCTTTGGGTGAGCAGAGGGAGATTCCTGTTCTTGAACAAAGCAACGTGCCTATAACTGAAACATATAGTTCACTTCAATTAGCTTGGTTGATTCGTCCTTAGTTTCTCGTCTTTCCTTTCCAGGATACGTCGATCCTATAATCGGACAAGTTAATTCAAACGGTCTCTAAATGGTAACCGACTTCATTGAACAACGTTGTCGTCTCGAAATTCCAATACATCTGTTGTTGGTTGTTCGTTTCTAATTTCCTCCATAAAGTTACCATAGTTTCTGCGTAAAGGCTTCGAAGTAATGCTATGGGCCAATCATCCTCCAAATGTCAAATTTTTTGGTGAATTCTGACGGAAGGCGATCACATCCAGAGCAACGCTCCCTCAACCCCACATTTTCCCTGTGAACTACTGTAACAACTGCAAGAAACATTACTTTTAAAAAATATTCCCCACGTAAAACCCCAAGTCGTGTTTGCGCGAGCAAGTGGCTATAAATGGCTGAGACATGATGTACGAGGTCAAAACGCACAACTTACGGCCGCTCTCGGCCTTGATTTTTCATATTCTGCGCAAAAAAAATTCGCACAAGGTCGCTGTGAATATGTATCCTCGCTGGGTAGAGCGGAGCTGTGGAAGGTGGTGGTTATCTAACTGTTTCAATGGAATTCAAACTATACTTACCTGTATGGTTTGAATTCCTTTCAAAGAATCAGAAAAAAGGGCACTGCACCCAACTGACAGTTTTTCTGGCCAAAACATGGCTCACTTCTGAAATTCCGCCATATGGAAACCGTTAAAAATTACATGTATTAACAACTAGGTTATTCAGAGAAAACTATGAAAGTTATTAATGATACAAAATTTTTTTTTTATTTGTCACAATGAATTATTAACTGAAGAATGTTTTAGGGAATTAAAAACATCACGGGCTAATACGGCAACTTATTTCAACAGACTTTCCTTTTCACGTCGTGTATATAGTTTTTTAAATCCCCCTTGATGCCAGTCCTTGTGCTATTGATCGAAAAGGGAATCAACTTCACTTTGCGAATAAATTATTTTCGATTATGTGGGGTTGGCCTACGCTTAGAAAGAAACAGGAACAAATTCATGCTCTACGGAAATATGACGTCGAAATTGTGTGCACACGATATTTAATTTTCAGCCATATGTAGTCATGTGTTTTGGCTTCAAAACTAAATGAAAGGCGTAAATTCTTCAAATCAAATTAAACATTTTTGTGAAATAGTACCCCGTCTTTTTAGTTAACTGCATCATTCAGTTACGAGGGCATTTAACGAGGAAGAAATTGCTTTTGAGATTTGGTTTTCACAAACCTCAATATTTTTAAATAATTTTTGTTCTGGGCAATTATAATAACCAGTTCAAATACTAATGATGTGCTGAACCAACTAGAATGATAATTATTCATGCTTCAGTGTATACTCAAGAACCGAGGTTTTGCTTGCATTTCGGGATTCCGTCCATTTCGGAATACGAGAGTGATTAGCATCACGTGCGGGCCAGTACGGTGACTTCACAGTAACTCATGTCGAAATGATTTACTTTCAGTAACCCAACCAGCAGGTACAATAACACCATCTCAGTACTGCCAGATAGCTTTCCAACAAAATGAAGTCTATAAAAAAAAACCTGGAGACGAAGCCAATCCAGTCCTAACATGCTGGAAAACTTACCCTCTGGATTTCACTGGTCCTTTCACATCAAGTGCCGCATGTCGTTTGTAGGGAACAAACATGTTTTACCAAACATTTTTTCAAGTTTTCATATCATTACATTACTTTTTCCTCTGCTGAGTTAAAGTTGTACCCAGTAGAGGGTTTTCAAACGGGAAAACTTCCATAAGCATTGGTCTTATTGGTGGTCTCTGACGTTTCAGAGTCTCAAGTACGTATTACTCAGCGGAGGCCTACCTTTTTGCTTCAGTGTAGTATTAGCACTTTTGCCTATAAATTACCTTCATCGTAAGCGCACACTGACATTTAACGTCAATTGAACTCAGTACTTAGAAATCTTGTACGTTACTTTATCGTGATTCGTGTACGTTCTCAATACATACACAATAGTAGAGACACTACTAATACTATACTACAGATATTACTTCATTAGAGATACAATCATTTATGAGCTGTTAAACTGATTGGAAGTTTCTGTATCAGGAGATTTCGCCAATAAGAACCAACGATTTGTCATCTTGCTGGACGAACGAGTCACCTCTGTATTGCAGTCAGTTTACAGTCAATTTGATTCAAATGAATTTTCTATTCCACCCAAATTCACTTGTATCATTTCACCCATTAGTTTCTTACACACCTTGAAATTGATAACATAACGCAATAATGCATATTTCCGGTAGAGATACCCATTTCGCACAACTAAATCCAGAGGGAAATTACGGCCAGTTCTCCCTTTTCCCACCGGCAAGAAACACCGGGCTACCGTTGCGCAGCCTCAAACCCTTCGTCATTTTCAGACTACGGTGACAGGAGGGAATACTGAGACTGGTGTGAATAGTTCAGAGAAAGGATTTTCAAATCAAACGATATATATGTACGTGTACATGTATATTTAAGGACGTAGTGCGGATATCCAGAACACACAGATGTTTCACGAGAATTCATTTCAATTATTGCATCGGTGTGATAGTAGGAGGACGATTTTTCTTTCTCTTCATAGGTTGTTGCAACGTTCGCGCCTGTGCCTATTGATACGCCTATCAGTTCATCTGCTTTGGTGGCGGCTGCATCTGCCGTGTGAGCTCAAAAAACAGGACTTCACTGAACATCAAATAGACACCTCATTTTTAAGAACGTGAATAAACTGGTTTGAATAGTAACTTAATGAGAGCAACAGAAGAAAGCAATGTGGAGCTTGTCATGTTATCTAAGCAGAAATTTGAAATAGACCAACATTGAAAAGTGTAATTAAACTCTGCAAATTCTAACATTATGACGCAAGATGTTTTCATTATGCGATCCACTCTTTTTACTATAGTACGAGTATATTAGCTGGTTCACGTACGTAAGTATGCGAATGTGGGAAAATACTTGTATTGTATATGCATGAAAGCTACAATTATTAGACCCCCCCCACACAAGGTAGGGTGTTAGTTTGTAAACGCATCTCTAATTGTTATTGTTTGTATTGGCGATAAACAATTAATAATTGTTTTGTTATCTACAGATTCCTCATCATGATTATCCAGCACTACTGAATTTGCGGAAAATAAATGCTGATTATATATAATTAACTTATCATTGTAACGTAAAACGATAGTTAGCAAGCATCATGCACGAACCTCCAACTCCGAGACAACAAAGAGGTTTAACAGGTTGACTGCGTCTTGGTACATGAGCGTGCCACTAGGTAAATTGCTCGCTTATGTACCGGTGTCAACGAACAGTATTTGAATTATTTCACTACCCTCATCTACAATAGACTACAGTGTATATGTTGAAATGTTATCGTGGGATTAGATTTTTCAGGCGGTTCTTAGAAAGGAGATTGACGTAATCGAACAGTAAAGACAGTTTTTCAATTCTGCTACTTCCAACATAAATAAACCAACCGTAGCAACCGGGCAAAAGTAGTCAACGTGTTATGGGCACAAATTTAGTTATTTGGAGCACCGTCAAGCGGTGTAAAGACGAGGTGACTTTGAGGATCGGTTTCGAAGTGAAGATCTCGATCACGACGCACCACATCTCTTGTTATAAGGCCGTTCGAGAGCGAATCAGGTGGAACCCGAACAGGCCAAGGAAGATGGGACAAGAGGTGGAACCAATCCCTGGGCAATGAAGATAATATAATTGTCCACGCTGGTTTGGGAATGCCTTCTCTCACTCTGCTCTAGGCGCTAACTCTAACCAAGATTCAAATGTAGAAATGAATGGATAGAGGGAAAGTTTTGTTAGACGAGGTGATAAGAGGCACGGCAGGGGGAATCGTCCGGTTCAACGAGAAGTTTTTCACAATTGAAATGGTTCACAAACGGAGTAATGATTGCTTCATTGTGAATATTGCTCCTACAATCGCTCATGAAACCAAGAAAGTTTGTCACAACTTGAAACCAGCTTACGCCACCAATAGTTTTAGCGACCATTTTCATCAAGGATATGTCCCCTCTCATAGGGAGACCAATTTACAAAATATTGGCAAAAGCGTAGGCACATTAAGGAAATTTGGACGCAATGTGTGATTTCTTCTCCCAGATGTTGTCTAATTGTGAACTATGGATCTTGCAGCAAAAATGTGATGAGACCGCTCATATCGCGATGGAAACCCGACCAGCTAACTAGGAGACAAAGATAATTTCGCATGATATTAGTGAAAGGAAACTTTGCCTCTCTCTCCGCCAAATTTCAGACCGGTGATCTTCACAGTGAAGTCGATACTCGTGTCTAGCGTATTTTTAACAGTTCACCAATCTGTTAGAAGCTTAAAGTTATCACTTTTCAGTGCTCGAGATGATGTTCCCTGAACTGCTTCATGACACACTCTCAAATTCAGCTTTATAGGATCACAAGATCGCTTACTTCCAGGAAGTATGGGATGACTGAACCCTTACTTGTCGAAGAGGAAGAATTATGTTTAGCTGGTATGCAGAATAATTGAACTGATGCGTGGGCGTAGTCATAGTCATCTAACCATAACTATACGTACAGAAATATAAATGGCGTGAAACAAGAGCGACTGCATCACTGCATGCTTGATGGAAGACCGAACTGCAACGTGGCGTACAGGAAGACCAAGCGATCTATGGTGGAGCGTAGACTAAAATCATAGTGCAGGAAGATCAAACGCTCGTTGAGCATACAAAAATATTTCAAAAATAATTTCAAAATAGAGCTTCAACTGAGCACACAGAAAGCTCGAGCTCAGCCTATAACTGCACGGGTGCGAGTCTTTATACTTGGTACTCATCACGATCAAATTTATACCTGTGATGCGAACTGTTCTCGAACACAAAGAAAGATCGAGCTAATTACGCTTAACATGCTGACAGAAGTTGCAGTTCTTAAGTTCAGCTTTTGTATGGGTGTTATTTTAAGACAGAGCTCTACACGGGCGCTGAGAAAGATCAACCATTATTTGGTCACTCACAGCAATCGAGCTCTTGCCAGCTCATCAAAAGATTCAATTCTTACTGCGTGTCCAAGAACATCGAGTTCTATCTGTACAAGAGAGCAGATTTTGAAGTAGCAGCTCAGACAGAAAAGAAGACCTTTTCAAAACCCTAGAGCATGTAGTTTTCTCAATAATGATAGAGCTCTGGACGCACATCACTTCATTTCAAAGAAACAGATGAACAACGTAGATTCATTAGGAGGCAATCTTAGACAATGCAGAACATGTTCAGCTAACGTCTGTTACGTTTTCAAGCTGTCGTGAAAGTCACAATAATACATGGTGAATACCTTTTTTCGTTTTTATCTCCAAGCGTCGCTGTCAACTTACCAGAAAAAAACGGGTGCATAAAATGAGTCAGTGTTAAGTCTAAAACATACATCGGAAAGTAAGCAGATTAATTGCAAATACTGTATAATATCAACCTTTGAAGACCGCCACCAACAAGAACGCTAAACTTAAAGATTGTGCTGCAAGCAGAGATGACCTTCGGTGTCAAACAGATAGATAAAAACTAAATTAAATTGATTTACACGAGTGAAATTAAGCTTCTACTGTTCATAAATACTTCTGCAAAAATTTAGATAAAGATAGGGGTTTAGATATATGTGCTCCAGAAACTATAAATAACTTAATTTATAATCCTTTCATTATCATAAATTAGTTTTTTAAGGATCGAACATTCCGCTGCTATCATGAAGAATTATTAAAAAAACAGTGACCAGTTTTTCGACAGCCAGATAATTTATCAGATGACGCGCATAGTCATATGTTCGTCTCTACAAGGATAGGAATGGGAAGCATCGGTTTATCAGGATGGCTTTCGTTTGTGTCATGCACAATGCTCATTATAGAGCCTAGTGGCGTGAGTGCATGCCTCATAATTTTCAGTCAATTAGATGTGGAGACAAAGGAGTCGTGCTGTGACAGCATGGCCTTATTTATAGTCACACTAACATCGCTCAATGGTAACCGAATGCTTCTGCTGATTGCAAATTCCGACTCGCATTTTTGCGATAGCCAGCTTCTGAACAGACGTCAGTTGCCTCGAGGTTCCGCACGCTGTTTTGGCCGAGCAGGGAGTATCCGAGACTATCGTTATTAGAGTATCCTCAAAATAAATGTCATTCTAAGGTCTCGTATAAAGAAAGATTGCTGGTATGCGAGTGAGAGCTCACTTTATTAAGACAGAAAATTTCCGCTTTGGATAAAAGCGAAAATCCATCTGTCTGCGTATACTCCCTCCCAGCCGTGTTAACAGGGTACATGTATTTTTATTCTCAAAGAAAAACAGAGAGATGTGGTTGCACAAGTCTATATATTATAGAGTATAAATGGATTTTCTACCCTGGAGGTTATTCTGTTATCTGAATCATGTAATAGATTAATAGTATTATCTTTCGCATAATACTCTTACCTGCTGCACTTATACTCTTATATTTTCTGTTTATTTTTTCCGGCAGCCTAACTGAGTCTCAAATGCTCTCACCCTGGCCAAGAAGGATCGTATATTAGTTGGCTCGAATCACTGCACATCACCCACACAAGTTTATTTCATCCAATAAAGCTCTTTTCCGAGAGTTTCAGCACGAAAAAAGCAAATGTGAGTAGTTCAATATCTTCATCTGAGGGATGTTCGTCACGGCTGAGAGCTTCAACTACAAATGTAATCAAAATTCTCACTCTAATAACATGGCTGAATAAAAGGAACCCAATTTTAATGAATGCATCATCCACCGACGCGTGGAGTTTCCTCGTAAGACTTGTTAGACTCACAAAATTCCAAAACTTTAGCATACAAAGAATGTCTAAACTGTTGGGATGATGTGAGATGCATCCTTAGTTTCTTGTGGTTTTTGCCATCTCCTAACAAGCCCTTCGTTCTGAAAGAGGGTGAATCTGGATTCATCGGACCACATTACACGTTTCTATTCCTCAACAGTCCAATCTAGGTCTTCTAGGACAAATAACATGAATTTTTCCGATTTGCTGTTTACGCTTATGACCTCCTGGTGGATTTGCTCTAGCCGATGTTAAATTTCTTTTACACTCGACGCATAATCCATTTAAAAGTTGTTTGACCTTCACAAAACTCGCTACCTAGCATTTGCGTTGATTTTTCTCACCCTGTCTCTTCAAATAGTGACTGCCTCGGTCATCTAAAATTTTAGGCGTAGCAGTTTCCACGAGATGAACAGGGTTCACCATCTTTATTCCAGTGTTCAATTGTTGTTTGTAACGTTCTGACTTTTACAATGGTTACTGCACAGATATCCCAGTTGATTTGCCACTTTGATGAAACCCAATGATTCATCTTTTATAGAATGCTAACATGTCCTTCCCACTGGTCAACAGTAACAGGTCATGCACTTTCTGAAATTTGTCCGTAGTAAACAGCCTAGCATCTCAAATGGAAGAGTGGGTTCTCAAAGATTAAGAGGGATTCCTATCCTTTCGCCCTCGTTCCATTACAAGATCACAGCCGAGTCGAGGTGGCTAATTAAGCACCCGAAACAGTGTTGTTTATCGAAACACGAACCTACAAATTTTACACCCTCGATTAGTATGGTACCGTTTTATTTTTCCTGACTATCAAAGGAACTGCTTCTCTGGTATTTTGAGAAACACACAACAGTTGTTACACCTTTAACACATCAAATGTGAACGTACATTTGTCTAGTCATCGAGTTCGAAAGTGTGAACTCATACAATGTTCAAAACAATTCAGGATCACCAATGAACCTTCTTTAATTGTGTTATTCTAATTCTAGCGATATTTAGCTAGCAAATAATTGACAATAGATGATATTAGGACACGCGCAGCTCATTTTGCGCTACAACGTTACTACTCAACCAGTTGATGTTCCCATGAATGAAGTTTCCCTCGGATAAGTTACACCTCGCTAGTCGCCTCCTCTCTTGAGTTGACTGAGCTACAAGGGCGACGCTTTTATCTCAGCGTTGGGGAGCCACGGGCTTTTGTCCGGCGCTGAACTGGTGTACTTAGGTTTATTAAAACTTGAAAAATTGCGGCCTTGAACTGGTGGTCATTTCTAATACTATACCTTCAACGTTTAGATATGTGAGTAATTTACCTCAGAGAGACTTTAAATTAGAATCAAATTTTTTAATCAAAGAGTGATGAGTAAGGTATGAATACAAGATCAGTGCGCTGTCAGTGTGCCAAGAATTTGATGATGATCTTCAACTTTATGGGTAAACGAAGCATTGTGCTCATTTACCGATTATGTGGGCGCAGTTCAGTTGGTAAATATAGAGCTCATTCACTCACAGAAAATTGCGATACTTTTTGTTTTAGAACGAGACAGAGTCATTCGAACCTTGTGCGTGTATTCATAACCTAGTACAAGTAGGGGATAACTTCACAAGTTCAATCAACTGATGCGATGAAAATTGTTTTCCCGAGTTGAATATAATGTTGGGTTTTGGTATCTTGTTTAATTTACTGTTACTAGACGGCGAATAGCGAATTACTTTCACCAAGAATTTAGTAAAGTGGTAAATACTGTATCATTTTAGTAACAAAATTAATCATCAATCAAGCGAGTTATGTGATGAGCAATGATCAGATAACAATCACAACGACAGTTTTGTTGAACGATCGCTAAATAACCACAACCACTGGAAAAGCTAATCTACTCCAATGATAAATAACATGAGGCATCGGAAGAAAATCTGATTAATATGGAGAAAAATTAGCTGCTGAATTTTGCTGTTGCTTCACCTCGTCGGCTTTTGTTTATTCTTTTATGTTCGGCACTCTTTTATTGCAACTATAAGCTAATTTTCATTCCAATGCTGATTTCTGTTAGGTAACTAATGTCCGAGTATTTTTCAGCTCCGACCCACGCACTCACATCAAGCACGGAATACCATCACTTTTCTCTCAGCTAGTCGTTTTCTCTCATCAAACATTGGGAGAGGGATTTACTCTTCCTTTGGGTGTGCCAATGAGCGCAGGGACTTACGGCAATTTCAACTGCCCATAAACACCGCAATTAACGTAACTTGTTGGTCTATCAACCTGAAAAAAAATGTAATTTGTTCAATTCATGGTGTTCATCGTCTAATTACTCGTATCAAACACAGCTGACTACCACCACAGAAAGGTTACATTGTTCATGTATTTGAGCATAGAAATGCACACTAGTTCCTTTTCCGGTAAATTTAAAATTTAATAACCCAAGTATTTAAGACTTTTTTGACTAACAAAGTCAGACCCCCGACACTAAGCAGCCGCAGGCACACTCGGTAATAAACTTATTCATTTGCATGACATCCCTCATACCCACTTATCCCACCGAGTCGCTTAGTTTCTTTTGTTAAAAGTACGCTGCAAGAAAACAGGAAAACGTTTTGCTCACTTCGTACTGTCGTGATACATGATCAACGCTGCAGCAAATTGTGCAAAACATGGTGGCACAATTCTAGTTATCCTTTTTGACCTTCGTCTCACCACTCAATCCTTGTGCAAAGCCATTTCTCTATCGAACAACGAAGTTCTTAGTTGATCAAGAAGCTAAATAGCTATTTATGTTTCATTTATGTTCTTCTTTGCAGTTACAGTTGAGAACAGTCGTAAAGAGACACTTCAATAGTCCGACAATGATCTTTCAGGTTCCGTACAGCACTGCAGTATCTCTGCAGTGATTACACTATACAGAAGCTGACGTGAAGCAAAAGTCTTTCGTAATATCTAGCTAACGTACTAACTCACTAACCAACTTCCTGTACAAACAGAGATGTCCATTTAGCGTATGTTGTTCTAATGTTGGGCAGATTGATAAACTTATAGCTACGCACAAATGGCAATAGTATTATAGCTATTGTTCACTTGGTATTTTGTCTACTGAAAGTAAGGTAATGAGGGAAAAGAATTCAAGTAAAAAATCGTCAACAACCATAAACACATTCGAAATTGCCATTTTTTTACTGAATCATAAACTTGCTCTTCATCATTTAAAAAACTGATGTCACCTATTGAGGTTTGTAGGACTAGCAAATGGTTGCCGATGGTAAGAAAAACTGTTTTCAAACTGTATTTCATGAACTAAGATATTTCTTTGACTACTGAACAAACGAATAAAATTCAAGTGAAAAGCCTTGCCTGCGTTTCAATAAAAAAGTCATTTGAGTGTTTCGCTATATATATTATAAGTAAATTAACGGCAAACTGCAATTAATCAGTTTTGTTAACATCACTGACTATTTCGACTGCTGATACACATTGAGGCGAGAGTCCTCATAATCCTCTCCACCTTTGCTACTCGGCCTCATGTAGTTTGTTTTGTCTTGATGCACTGCGAACTTATAAATACCATTTTCAGGTCTATTTCACAAAAACAAAATTCAATTTTACATTAACGTAACAGCAATTTCATACAAACGAAATTCAATTCCATTTCATATAATCAGAAAAAAATTTTACTCCAATGAAATTCAATTTCACGCAACAATAATTCATTGTATTATTGAAAAACTTGTTCAACTTCTATACATTATACGAGTATTTTATTCCACCAATAATGTAGCCAATATTTTTGCACATGAAACGATTTATATATTAGATAAGATCAGATCATGGAGTGCCGAGTCGAACATCGTGGAAACTGATATTCCGCTTTACTAGCAAAGATACCAAAACGTCAATAAAGTAAACGCCGTGGGTTCTATTAAATCAATGAGGATATATCAATGGAATGATTTTTGTACATATAACAATGAATAAGCATATACACGCATTACATGTTTAAAATAGTACAAAGAACATATTAACAGATGATTTTAATATGAATGCTGATTTCCATGTGTTTCAGAAGCTTTCTGAAGAGCCTCCACTGCAATTTCTTCAAATAAACACATAATTTGTTCCGTAATTCCTGTTCCTCTTGCACGCCGGACTTCCAGAATTTCACGCATTCTCTGGTACATGTTCCAATAAATGTATCTTTTGAGAACACTCCTAACAAGTTCCATTGGACTCAAAAGGGAAGAATACGGAGCAATTAAGGCAAGGCAATTGCACATTTCCGTATTATTCTGCAACTGTCAATCAATAATGTTGGCTTCTCTGCCCTTTGAACAGTACATAGCTCGATGAGTTCTTTGATCCAGTCAATAAAATTTTCACATTTGAAGGCTTCTCGTCGTGGGATGATATGGAACATTCTTGAATCAGTCGTTGCTTCTACGCAGTACAGATTTGCACCATTACTGCTAGGTTGCGCAACTGATGATCTTGCACCACTTTTAGATCTTCGTTCTTTCCGACGACAATGCTGGATGAAAGTCGTTTCATAAATTCAAACTCATGTCCTTCCTTTTGCTCGAGCTTGAAGCAAATTTTCCAAGTCTTGTGCTCTTTTAATTTTGTTATCAGGAGCTTTGACGATGTAAATCATTGGACGTTCATTTTTCAAGTAAATGAGATGACTTTCCAACCAGTTCTTCATCGTGGCAACACACAGATACAGTTCATTGAATCTACTCATTACAAATGTGGTGAGTCCACAGGAGTTGTTGACAGATATTTTTCAATATGTTGGACGATGCAGTTTATCATTTTTTCTGTTTTTTTTGGTCTTTGATCCTCCCTTTTTCTTTGCCTCACGATGCTCATATGGTATTCAATCCTAAGCTGTGCGAATATCAATTCCACAATTTTTACTAAGTTCTCTCCAATTTTTTCTTCACTGAACGCTTCGCAAATTCTTCATATATCGTTTGTATATATCTTGTTATAAGTAATTACGTATTTTTTTATGGATGTGATAAAATCTTCAAAGGAATATAGAATAATAAATCTTTGCTGGAACGATGAAATGTATTTGCACAAGTTGTAACTGTGGTACATGTGAAATTGATTTTTCGTTCTTGACAAATTTTTATTTGTGTGAAATTGAATTTATTTTGTGGAAAACCAAACTTCGTTAGTGTAAAATTGAACTTCGTTTGCCTGAAATAGATCTGAAAATGCTATCGGAGCAGAATGTTGTTCCCAGAGTGCAGCTGTTGATATAAAAGATAGTATCTACGTTCTTGAATAAATTAGGTATAGAAAGCCGACTACGATATGACTTCTGATCTCGAAACGAAACTTGTTTTTATTCGACGCTAGACAAGATGGAAGGATCTTCGAAAATCCCGCAAAATGATTTAGTGTTCCCACTATATTTTCTTACCTAGCTTTTGTGGCACCTCCATGGGCAAGCTGAGGTGAGCAAATGCGCAATGTTGTCACTTCTTTTACTTTGCATTCGCAAACATATAATTCTCTTAACCGCTAAAATCGAAGTAAACGTTTTAGCCAACCTGCAGTGAAATACACATGACACTGAACAACGAAAATCTGTTCGTAGAATATAGCTCTTACTTTCAGACTTTAGTACTGACTATTTTGGTCCTGCAGTTACCTTCGTTAGACAACTGTGTCTGAAAAGTTTTCAAGTATTTCACATGAGTAGGTAGGTATTTATTGGCATTACTTGAGCCGAAAGAGGAAACGATACTTTGTGGCTGCGAAGATATGAGCACATCCCACATCACTTCGTACTTAGTTCCACCAGCTAGAGTCGGTTGCCTGCTTACAGCAATTGGTACACGTGAGCTGAAGTGTGAAAATATCTTTTCGAAATAGATACCTCATCGTAAATACTGAACTCAAGTTGTGACCACATCCGACAAAAATTCAAGACATCAGTGAACCAAGCATATTAGTCGCGCAATGAGAAAAAATACACTTATAGTTTGAAGAAAAAACGAGCCACTCTACAGTGCTTACATTAGAGAGTAGGTCACACATAATTATATAAATACATCGTCATGGGAGGCAAGTGTGTAGTTTTGTAAGTGTAGCAAATAACGTGATATATGTGAGGACTACTCTGAACTGATCTGGGCTCTTGGACATCCGACTAAAGGTGTGAACAACACAAATTGTTTGCCCAGCAAGTCAGGGCACTCTCCCAGGAATGTTTTGCCAGCAAAGACACGTCGCCAAGACCAACGCCTTTGATTATTGGCTCACGTCAGGGGTGACTTAACGGCAGCTTAGAGACCACACACAAGCGCGAGAAAATCTCCGGTGGCCGCCGTAAAAACTCTTAAAAAGTTCTCGGTGACGCGTATTGGCATTCTAAATTGGGTTCGCTACGCACTCGAGGGCCTCAACACCTACTCTTCAGCCTATGCCACCGACTTGTCAAGCTCTATCTTTTAGACAGGCACTCTGTTAACTGAAGTCTTACCTCGTATTTCACCAGAAACATTTTTAGAAAAGATTTCCTTCGGGCGACTATATAGTTGAGTCTCACCCTAGACTTCCATCATACAGTCCCCCTATGGTGTGCGGTATTCATGATATAGGGTCGTGAGCAATTGCTGACTGCTATAAACTTCATAAGAACAGTTGTTTAGGCGAGTAGGAGAGCACATTTTCTCGAGAACAGCCCTGTTCATGGCTCAAGTTTAACAATATAGACGATTTGTTTGCTTGAGGCTCCGCCCTCTAAGGAAACAGAGTTGCCCAAACTGTTTTGCTATTCGGGGTGTGCCGGCAGTGATTTATGAGGTATAAACTTTCAGAATGCTTTCTTGTAATTTAAAGTAGAAGTAGGCGTTAATTCAGTAACAACCACTATTGACTTTAAAAGTAATATTTTATTGTTAAAAATGATCTCTAATGGTCACTCTATCGGAGTCTATCCTATTAAAATATGATTCGAAAGTAATATCTACATTCTAGAAGCATGCATTCGTCGTTCAGTATCATGCGTATTTCATTTCAGGTTCGCTAAAACGGTGACCTTGATTTTTACGGTTGAGCGAAGCAAAATTTGCTAATGCAAATTATAAGAAGTGATGACATTGCACAATTATTATCGTCAGCTTACCCAGGTGCAACAAAAATTGAAACAAGAGACCATAAAACCCTTTTGCAGTGATTTCCGATAATTCTTTATCACGTCCAGTGTCAAAGAAAAACATGTTTAGTTTCGAGATTAGAACTCATCTGGTATTCGGCATTATATATCATATATCTGGTATTCGGCATTATATATCAAAGTTATTTAGGAATGAGGATCCTTTCTGCTAAATCAATGGGCGCACTCAGTGAACAACATTCTGCAGCCGGCTCAGTACACAATGCATCGAGGCACAACGCACAGTAGGAGGGCTAGTCACACACGTGGAGAGGATTACGAGGTGCCTCGCCTCGATCAACGCGTTTCAACGGGTGAGATGGAACATGCAGGCACTCTGGAATGCAATGTGTGGGACGAAATTGCTCAAAAGATGACAAGAAAGAGCAACTATTTAGTTAGTTAACCATGTTTGGCTTCAACGTATTTTTTCGTAGAGGAGAGGATTTCGTTATTTTATTCGTTAATTCACTTTCATTCATTCAAAATTGCGCAACAAGCATTTTGCCAACGTGTCTTGACGTAATTACCGAATAAGTCATGTAGAACCTCTACGTCTACGGGCAGTGCAATTTCTCATCAATATTTCGCGATACTGTGGGGACATGGAAAGCGTCACGATGCGACCATAAACTTTCATGCATTAAAGAATGAGCTTAAAATTTGCACTTTACATTTTAGAAAACAGGATATATCTACACCAGTTATTCGTTTGCATTTGACTTCCGGTGCTCAGCTTCAAGTACAGCGCAGTGGAATTTACGCAATGATCGTTCTCTCCAAAGCCATGAAAATATTTTGAAACATTTTACTTTTCAAAATTTTCTTGAAATCCTCACGACCGACTCACCCACTATCGCTGATATCTCCAAAAGCTTTGATGACTTTGGAAAACTTTAGAAATAGGAACTGACTCTTTTAATTCACTCCTGAAGAACAGAAACTTCAAAGACGTCGAAAGTACTAAATTTGAAATATTACGCAGGATTTAACAGATTTTTAATGGTTATCCATGGGAGATTAATGAGATATAGTTAGTTTGTCCAGTGCAGAACTCTCATGTATGTGCACCGAGACACGGCTCAGCTCTCGTGTTTATGATTGCATGTTCGTTTTCGTTCCTGTGCATATTTGAGCCACCAACTGGATAGTCCGTGCTCAACGACTGCATGAATGTAGAAGAAACAGTAATCTATACTGGGTAAATTTCTCCCAGAAATAAAAACTGTTTACTATACAGTGATGACATAATTGAGTATTGTATACCTACTTTCCTGCTTTCCTAGTATAGTTCCAAGCACAGCTCAATTATTCCCGTTGCGTCGATGTAAGGTCGCTCGTACTGTGTGGTGTGATGATAAATTTGCACATAAAACGTTCATTCATCGGTTTAAGTGACAAGCATGTAAAGTGCCCGTGCAATCTGTTTTTTTTTTGTATTCAAACATAGGGATGAATCGATGCTTGTAAATGTTCAAATACAGCTCTGAATTATAACGTGCAAAATTGCCATTAGAGCGATAAATGAAACAAGTCAAACTGAATGCTTCATAATAAATCAAGCAAATGTTCAATGCAATGAATACAGACATGCATGGTGTAAATTCAGCGATGAATTTAAATTAGCAAGTCTTTAATTACAATGTTAAATTTTAACGTGCAAGTCGACGAGCGCCTTAGATCGCCAGCACCGCAGAACAGAAGCCTCGCCGCCATGTGTTTCCTGGTGTTTTTACATCAGTTGACGAGGAGGTCGTCATTCCACCATTTGCTCGCCATATTTCTTCTGGGATTTTTTCAAGTAATATGACAACTGCGGTGAAGGCTCAGATCAGGTGTTAAGTAGATGGATTACTCTTTAGCTCGGCGTGGCCACGTGATCAGTCACTCGGAGGGGGTTGTCACTCGAAAAACTGCCCTATATGTTCTTTATTTGCTGGTATCTTCAATTCACGAGATGAGAGCGGAAATTCATCGTGCATTCATAGAAATAATGAAGCCGATTTCTGAGTTATTCGACTTCATCTTATGTAAGCGTCTACTTTTGTGAATAAAGCTTCTAAGTTTTATTTATTCAACTGATCCGATGAAAGTTTTGAATAACTAGTTATAACTATAACTAATTTTTACCAGCATAATTTGAGGATCGCATGATATCGTATAACTTGAACATCGATTGTTATTAAAACCAATTCGGTACATACGGAAAGACCATAGCCATTTCTAAATTTACTTTTTATTGTTACATTTAACCTCACTTGGCATCAAACTGTATAACTGCTCAAAATAGCAATCATTTACCATGAGTACCTCTTTTGATGAAATAAAACAAAGGTACCTCTGCGCTCGTGCTTGTCGGCCAAATGAAAGCGTACTATAGACTTAAGTAAAAGTAATGTAGAAATACCAGTGAGTTTCATCAAAGTGGTAGTAGTAATAA
Source organism: Platorchestia sp. MABIK (assembly GCA_014220935.1). Taxonomy (NCBI): domain Eukaryota; kingdom Metazoa; phylum Arthropoda; class Malacostraca; order Amphipoda; family Talitridae; genus Platorchestia; species Platorchestia sp. MABIK. The sequence goes on from JACJUY010001968.1 coordinate 41,945, forward strand.
GAGATATTGAATTAGCATAAAAGTTGTGAGTAACAATGAAGTATAAGTGAAAAAGTTGAAATACAGCGGTGAAGAAACACTGAGTGCTTCTGGCAACTATGAAGCAGTGATAAGATATAAGTAACTGAAGGAACTCATGAGAACTACTGTAGGTACCACTCAAAACTAAGCAACACTGCTGTACACCCGTCATCGTCATTTGAACATGGTATAGAGACACTTCGCAAAAATATTTACCCGCTCAAAGTCTGGGTAGAGTTTGGATAGAGATCAGTGATCAGCTACAAGATAGTGTCCCAGAATTTAGCTGCTTCTGAATAACGCACAAAAGTTCCCTCAACGATGAGATGGAAAACTTCATGTTCTTAAATTCACGTCGCATTTTATAACTAGGCTTGTCGAGCGACGGACGTGGCTGCATGTCTATAGCACGTTGAGATGTCTTAAAAGTCACTATGAGCAACATGAACGAGCGTCACCGGTGTCTTAAACTCATATCCCCATTCACCGCTGGGAATCTTGAGGCAACTCGAGTGAGCAATGCTCTGACGGCACCAAGCAGGCGTACCGACCCGAGGGGCGTAGATCATAGCCTCAAGTTTCCTCTGGGGTGCCATTCTGAGCTCCTGTGAGCTTGTAGCTTCATTAATTTGCTCGTATAAATAACAGTCTCAGTTTACCCATGATACCTCAGCGCTTGGTCTTCATTAGCTACTAAAAATATCATCAATACTCTTCGAGCATGAAGTTCTTCTGAAGGGCTCTTTCATGTGAAGTCATTGAGATAGTTCATGGCGATGGTCTAGAATGATAGTCTGTACACACAGCTAATTAGTTCCGTAGGATGTGCTGCTTCCGATGGGGCATTTTTGGAGCGATTCAACCACCGCTTAATTTTCAAAGTGGTTTTGACTATTCCTTGTCTGATTTAAAACAGTAATCGTGATAAGTCCGTACATGATCAACTATTAGCATCACTTGTGCACACAATTCGTAAAGCTTAGCCAAAATAAGGAAGTAGTATAGCTTTAACACCGAATCCACAAAATCGCCGAGACTTCATTTATGATGTCTTTCTCACTGTGACATCCTGCAGAACAACAGAGAGAAGCATAAGTATGGAATGATGACATGGTAGGAGGACTTAACATGCCGCGAAGATGCAACGCCATAAAGGTTTAAGTCAGGTTGCGCCATATATTGAAACCCACCGGCTGCGCTGAAGGCTTGTCAGTATTCATCACGATAACTGTAATTTAATGCTCATTTTTTCTGTGTTGATTCTTTAGCTGTGGTAGCTTCACTGTCTCATCTTACTGCAGGCACACCAAACGAGGTCTCGGGTGACCACGATGTCGTCACACACGAGCTTGCTTCACTAAACTCAAGCTCGACTATTACGAGGAATAAAAATGTAGTTCTACTGAATGGTAGGCCTTCTGTAAATTCCTTAGTTGTAATCACCTAACGGATAAAGATGAAGGCGTTAGAACATTCCCTAAGTGATGTCAACATTTGTTCTTTTTTATTATCTTTCAAATGTTGTACACATGCGTAGCTTCTAAACATCTTTGAAATTGCAAGCGAGAGCCTCACACCGACGCGCTTGCCTCGCTCATATTTTAGCTGTCTCTCCACAAGCGCGACATTGATGTGCCAGCCGGCGCTGTAGCCGGCGATGACACCTTCGAGGCAGGCCTCCTAACTCAGCCGTGATGCGTGCAAGTGAACCGCATCCGTCCATTAGCACCCGACACAAAAGCCCCGACAGCCGACGCGTCCACCCCCACCGCCGCGCGTGTTCCCGGGACTGACGGGCCCGTCACTCGGCGTGGCGGCCGCGCCATTTGACGCGACGCTGCGCCGACGTGCACCAGATGAAGCCCGTCTGACCGCAGCCGAGCTGGGGCTCCCAGCGCACGCATAAGATATAATTTTAATTCGCACAAGTTTCGTTCTCCCTGAGCTGCAAAAATTGGCAAATATGCTGGGCGTCGTGGGGCGCTGCTGCAGCAACTCTAAGATCTCAACTTGAAACATATTTCGGTGAGAGAAACAAAACTTATTTATGTCCACCAGTGCAACAAATTTTCGAGAGCACACAGAAGTGCGTTTTACTTTCAGCTCACCGCTTCAGTTCGTCTTTATTTTTTATTCCTAGTGCATGGTAAATGAATCTAAAAAAATGAATTCCTTTCTTTCGAGAACTTCGGTAAACTTTTTGTCATCCTCAATGTTCAAGCATAAGACTACAGTATGTATATGTTGTTTAGTGAAACGTAGTGAAATCTTCTTTCTCGAATACGGTAGAGTAAAATTAGTAGAATAGTACGAGTTAGTTTAAGTGCTTAAGCAGTGTATGTGCTGCACTGCTCAACCACTGCACCACAGCTCCGCACCGAGCAGTGACATGCTGTGCAGTGCGCTACAGGCACTGAACACAGGCTTGCAGTGCACCGTCCGTCACATGTCGACTCTGACTGTAAAAAGCACTCCAGGTCTTTTCTAAATCACTGAATAATTGTACCTTCATATTTCACGAGCTAATTTATTTTAGTTCCGCCGCGTTGCCGCGATAACCCGCTAGGTAATTACGTGACGTATTTACAAGCAGACCCGGGGACTGGCAGCATAGCTATAATTATCTTACAGCACATCTGTGTCAAATTTAAAACAAAAACTCGTGAAGCAGAAATCACATCATACGGAATACGAAGTGTCGAAAACAATGCAACATTCTTCGTATATTGGAGAAGTACTATCAAATTCAATATCAACTACTTTGAAAGGTGATTTCACATATTTACATAGCTAGAAATGGTACAAGCAACATATCTATGATATTTATTCATTTGTGCAGTTACCCAAGCAGAGTTATCATCAGCCATGGGAAACTGACTGCACGCTCAGGCCGTCATGCAGGGAGGGCACAGTTGCGCTCCCGCTCATGGAATTTTGGACCACATCGACTGCGAGCTCAGCTCTGCTGGTTGTTGCAAGAAATATTTTCACATAAGGCGACGAAGCACGTGAGAGGAATTTCCAAGAGAAAGCCTCGCGTCGAGACACCATCTTTAAGAAATTTTCACGTGAATTATTCTATTAAAACAATTTTTAACTAGTCGACGAACAGTTCGTTTCGATCATGTTGTCTTCAATCACTGAAAAAATTGGAGCAATCAGGAGGAATCATTTGATAACTGCTGGCCATGTCATGGAGAGTTTTTACTGAAATGTGATAATAAAATGAGATGTAAAAGTTTTCCAATTAAGCAGAACTTTTCACGACTGCCGTGAAGAGGAGTGATTCGAACCTTGTATAGCAAATTATGCTTCACTACTCCGCCTGCATTCCACATTTTGAGCTGTGCCTGCAATAAAAAATCAATTTAAAGGTCAGGTAACATTCCTTAACTTTATAGCATGAAAACGACTTTTTCATTGCTTGATCCACGTCAGATTTGCTTGCATGTCATACTTCAGTTTCTATAACAGTGAACACACTTCATCATTTCGAACCATTGAGCGCACAGGATTTCGTCTTCCTAGTTAAAATGTTAACAAAAAAGTTAGATGTGTTGAAGCCTTAAAAAATGAGGAAAATAACATTGTCCCACTGCTCACATGCATCACTATACTATATGTAATTGTAGACGACGAAGGCGATTTATTTTTTATGCGCAACATGAGATATGAATTGGAAGGCAAATACCGATTAATTCTTTTACAATCATTAATTTAAAGTTGAATGATTTAAGAAATGTTCAAAAAGATACGATTTCCTTCGGTGAAAAGCATAGGTAGGGATTGAAGAGACATACTGCGGGTGAAGTATAAAAGATTCATGAATTGAATTATCCAAGCACTACGTCTCACGGACAATTCTTGTACTTAATAAAGAGATTGAAAAGGTATTCTATGTTAAAAATATTCTTGGAGCCAACGTAGGAAACTTTGAATCCATTTTTAAACACTGCTTGTTGATACTGTACCACAAATTAACGCACAAATCTTAAAAGTTTAAGTTGAGTAAAATCGGAGTAAACAATTTCATTGCTCTAACTGAACGGTTATTAATAAATTCAAGCAGGAATTACATAGTTGAAGGGTTGTAGAAATATTTCAAAGTTGAGTTCTAAACTCAGATATAATGATGTCATTTTATGCCCTGCTCAATGGGATTTTAGGAATGAAATAATTAAATTTAATTTAATAACCTACCAATATGATGCTAGGAAAACATAGCCATCACGAGTCGCAATTGTGTTTCAGTGCGATAATGGCAGCCAGGATTTCTAATACGGTTTATATGTAACATAGCAATAGATGTCTTCGCATGCATCAAAATTACGAAGTGTCATCTTTATAACTAAACTTTGAGAACTCACATCTCGGTCCTCATTTCACTCGGAAGATGTTAGGATGTACGCACTTTATACGTCTTCATCTACAGCTTCACATGGTCGCATTACGAATCCCAGGACCTTCGCTGAACTTCACGAGCGCTACTGTAAAGCATTCAGGTTCCTTCGTAAATGCTCCAAACCTGTGAATTGTTTTCCGCCACTCTGCCAACATTGAGCACGTAGTAAACACGATGTATAGGTGTCAGCATTTTAAGTACTGACTGGTAAGAAATCTCTTTTCCTTATATCAAAGAGCTCGCCATCTTGTGGCAAATATAGACACCATAGTTCTTTAATATTATAAAATACAATAGCATTCACACATTTTTCAGTGTCTTACCAATCCTAGAAAAATTATTAACAGCTTTATCATTTCAGATTCTGGTGAATCAATCGGGGGAATACATACACAGATACTTAGTTCTGCCGGTTGGTTGCTCCACTCGAAATTGTGTCACTCCTCAAATATTTTCGAGTTTCATGATTTGAAGAGTTAGTTTTGAAGCACAAACTATTTTGAGAATACGGAGCATGCGCTTCTGTTTCATTTTGAGACAAGCCAATCAGGACTCCCCAGCGTAGCACACAGTAATTCTATAGTAATTTCAATAGTTGTAATTATAATCATCGGGAGTCGTAGCGGCCTTGGAAGGAATGTTTCAATTATAAACAAATTTTAGGAAAGAATAAAATAAAAACACAGAAGCGCTGTTCAAAATTTCGATTGGGCTATTTTTGTTTAGAAAAACAGTCTAAAGTGCCTTTCTTCAGTTTGTTGCTTACATTTACCGCAGAACCGATATGTCGAATGTCCTGACTCGCGGGTACCACTGTACGTGTTGCTGCGTCTAAAAAAAACGAAAACTATTCCATTTTTTATAAGTTTGACAGCAAGATTTCACACATTTCGGATGTGGGACAGCTTCAGTCTGCTGGACTTTGAGGCTTGAGGGAGGTGAGAACGTATGTGCGTTCTATGACCCCTCTGTTGATTCTGAAGAACGATCTCTTGACAAAGTAGCACCACGTCCACCTACCCGGGGGATCTTATATACTCCACTCGCGCCCTCCACCATCAGCCGCTCGCCGACTGGCCCACTACCTCGAGCAGTGAGTCAGAGATTACTTACGACTCCAATTACGATTAAAGTCGGGATTCAATGCCAGTGATTGTCCTGTGAAGCTCACAGTTCTGCTGTCCCGCCTGCAAAATCAAGAGGATGAGCTTTACTACACGATTCGTAAAGCCTCGATCGGATTGTTGGTGCGAAGGCTATCATCAGCAGATCTGGAACTGAATTTCTCTAATTGATCATGGGTAATTTATGTATTTGAAAATTTTAAATTTCTACATTTTATCACTGGCAGTTGTTATCGGTAACTATTGATGATTTGTAATCGGTAATTATTTCTACTAGAAAATATATAGGTAATGGGAAATGTTTCTAGTTGATAATTATATACTTAGCAATTGATCATTTTCTATTTCAAAATGGGCGATTGGGATTCTAGTAGACAGTTTTTTTTCACTTTTTCAAAAAAAACATAAAACGTTGCTAGTTATTCCATTTACTTAATAATTAGCTTGAGTTGCTTACGGCTCAGCGTTTCTGCTTAACATTTCGTAAATACTCACCCAGCAAGTGCAGTATCTCACAATTTACCTGAACATACTCACCTGTGCGTATATTCTCCTCTGTAACCACTCTTTCTTTCAACAGTCCGAGCAGCTGAGGGTGAGCACAACACTGCCACGCCTCTGTGGGTCTGCAGGTCACACACAGTGCAGGCAGAATTTCTTCCGCCAGCAACTTCCGTCAGCACCCTTCGATAAAACTGACTGTTCGCCTAAAATTGCACAGAACTTATGCGAAATCTTGGTAATACATTATTGTAGTTCATACAAAAAATAATGGAAATGCAAATTAATAATTTTTACATCACTATACTTCCTCATGCCCTTATTTGATGGCTAAAATTGTTCTTTCATTATTCATTGCACATCGATGAAAAGTGTGTTGAAACTGAAGTTTAACGTAATCATCCTTCATTAACTTAACCCTTGAACAGGCGCACACTTTTCCTATTCATCCAATAATAATCCCAAAGAATAACACTAAAATGTACTACATCTTGTTGATACAGAACACAGGCTCACGAAATATTCGAGTGTGCATGGATTTTGAAAATACCTTAGCCGTTTAAGGTAAAACTGCTCACAGAAATTTTCCCGCAAACGACTAAAGATACGGGGGTTATTGCTGTGTGAGTGCAAGTGGCAGTGTGAGAATGTAATTTAATTTTATCCCTTTCCATCAAGAGCCTATGATCACATCGTAATTGGTAGTGTTGCCAATGCATTTGATTATCGTTTATGCATTTGATTATCGTTTAATCTCCCGTGGAAAAAGTACAAGTGACGGTTTTCGGTAAGCAACCAACCAGCGAACGTCTGCACCCATACAAAGAGTAGAGTTTTTTGTATCATGTCCCTTGTTATGTAAAATAAATCAGTTAAATTTAAATGAATGAGGTCATTATTATTAGTTCCTTCTTATCGATTTGAATCACGTTCCGCGGACAGCCAGGTTTTATTAGTTCTATAGCAACCAACTAGGAGAGCGCTAAGAAGAACTCAGACTGCCAGTTGTAACCTAAGACGACGTAAAATGTTTCAAGATCCAACCTCCTGTCACGCAACCATTCATCGTGATGTCCAGAGTAGGCCATTTTAAAACGAAAGTCTTGTAAGTTGCAGCCTCATCATACCTAAATACCACGAGCAAAGAAAGTATTCACAGCATTCACCCTCTTGAAAATTACAGCAAATTTAACTAAATGCGTTAGTGAACAGCAATGACACTTTCTTTAAAGAAGATCAACACAATTTATCACACGAGTTTAATCATATTGCATCACAACATCCTAAAGCACGCTTGTTATGAAAAACTATCCTGAGCTTATGATACGCTAGTGTACAGTATATTTCTGCGAAGGCATTGACTGTCTTCGTCGATGAACTTGCGATAACGAAATTGTTGTAATGTTCGCAAGCTAAACAATGGAGCTTCTTAGAAGGATCTGAAGCAATCCAGAGGCAATGGCAGCGATTTGTTGGGCTCTGCAGGGCGATGTCTGAGCGGCATCTCGGGCACCATTTTTCTCCCTAATGTGCTCGTTTTTGCAATTTTATTTCTTCACTGTTTTACTCGCTAGAAACTTTGAAACGTAGTTTCTAAAATCCTTTCCGCGATTCATCTTTCTAATCGAATTGTTCAAGAGCACTTCCAGAAATTTTATCTCACGCTATCTCAAAAGAAATTCTTATTTTTTTACGCAACATTGTTATTTTTAAATTTGCTTCTTAAGATTTATTCAATCGAGATTTACTTACCTCGGAATTTGCTCCTCTTGATTAATTTATACAAGATAAAGACAGAGAACGATTTGTCAACGTATACGACCCGAGATAAGAAATGAAGGGCATTTTTCATTGCTATATCACCATTGAGCTTAAAAAGTCAGTGTTCGAGCAGTAACTTTCTTTTAAGCGTAAACTTCACTTCAAACATACCTACTATTTCTTCAATCTTTAGCCTTGGCAAAAATTGCATTATTTATTCATTTTTAGCTACTTGCACACTTTTCCCGATTTGCGTCCCCGCATTGGTGGACCCGAAGCCAGGATTGGGCGCAGCTTGCAAATGCTACAGCGTGGTATCGCGCACCACATCACGGCGACAGGAAACCCTGATGTGCGGCAATCGATGTAATGCCAGAGAATCCTAATGGAAATGACTTCAGTGTGGAAGATGGATGAGTTGCCAATAATAACCTTAGAAAAATGGGGAAGCGTCACAGGAGAGAATGAATGGCGATGGTGATTACAGGGCGAGATTGATTTATAAGCGGGATGGGGTTACACAGAACTGCTCAGTTTCGCTCGCCTGATGGATGGTCGAGAACTCAATGGCAGCCTCGACGTGGCTGCTCTTCAGCCCAAGACGAATGATAACAAAGCGACGCCATGTGAAAGCTGGCCATAATGATGACCGTCACCACACTCAAGGTTGATTTGTTAACGATAAAAGCACAGGAAATTTGTCCGCGGCCCAGTGAGAGAAAATAATTAAACACTGTCCTCTAACCTCCCACTGATTTAGGGTTTGAAACCTTCCTGCATACCCTTGCAGCACAAAGCAACCGAAAATAGTGTACGCTTTTGAAGCTCAGGTACTCCTAAAAAACTGAATAATTGAAGTTAAAATTTATAAATAATTCTGTATGGTTCACATTCAGCAAAATACTAATACCAAAAGAATTTTATTCAGCATTTAGGATGTTGTTTCGACAGTTGTGCAGCACTTCTTATCCATGCTCAACGCTATCGTTTTAATATTTCGTAAAAATTTACAGTCAGAGCGTCCTTTCCAAATATTCCCAGGTATAAATAAGTAAGGAGAACAAACACTGCAGCGAACTATTTTATTTGATGCATGATCTCTCGTATTTTAGAGGCCGAGCTCGCAGCCGCAGATTATTACGGACTGCCGACACCCCGAGACTCGCACCACAAAGAGCACCCGGTGTGATCTCTAATTTATGACTGACTCGCCCTATAGTTTTTAATAGGGCATGGAAAATATACGACATATTTCTCCATGGCCCTATAAATTCCAAGCAAGGCTCTAAAGCATCGTAAAGTGAGGGAGAAACTAAAGATGGATGGCTCAGACTAGGGTGTGTGTGGAAAGAGTGATGGAATGGGTTGGGAATGGTGATTAGGAGGGTCGGCAAAAAAGAGAGAGTTGAAGCCAGATCGTTTCCGAAGTACCTAACAGTGACGGAAATAGGAAACATGTTGCAACGATAGATAAGTTCATCTTTAAATTTTAATGAGAGCTGAGAAAATTTATGCCATAAAGTCAGAGGTAAAACTTCTAAATGACGACCCATTAAATAATTCATCGTACACTTATCGTTCAAATAAGTGACTAACTTCAATAAATAAGACCGAACAATGAATGTTGCTGAGTTGAATGGCAGATAAGGTGATTATAGACGGTCGTAAAAGATTTATTACTTTCGAGAATTTCTCATCGTCATTAATGTGCAGAAAAACAGAACAAAAATGAGGACGGAATAAATAGAAAAAGCTTTCAATTGAATCGGGCGAAAATGGATGGCATGAGCACATGGCCACAAATACAATAGGAAAACATTAAAGAAACATGCGCGCACGCTTTTGTCTCTGCTAGCGACGTATCCTCATTGATGGCATAGATTTTGGCTCTAATATTACTAAACGTGAGAAGAAAACTGATAACCGTATGTCCACAAGTACTCTGTGTAACGGAATATTTGTGCGTTAAGAAGTATTGTCTTAAAATGAATGTACTTGTGCTTGATCGAAAAAATTGACGTCTGTTAAAGTGTTTCTTCAGTTCTGCGCGCGATGGGCGTCTGTCGGCACGGGACGAGGACAACCCAAAAATGAGTTTCTTGGCTCTTTTCTGCTGCCGTATTTTGCTCCATTGAAGTACTGATACTTTCAGTGATTGTTGAATGATAGATGAAAATACATCAAGTCTATAGCTCCGGTTGACGCGGCAAACAATACAATACAATTTGCAAGCCAACACAGGCGGTTGAAAAGGCAGAATTTGATAATGTTCGACATAAGCACGGAAGTTAATTAATTAGATTGGTTTCGAACTAAAAAAATTTTCACTTACGGCTGAATTTTCCCGATGCTTATGCTTCAAATACAGACACTAAACAAAAATGTTCATCTGAATAGTATATCTGGTTAAATATGCTCATACCGATCAGGTACTGCAGCTTCTATCATGTAGACGCCTATCGACAAATTTCTATTTTCGCAGAGAAAATAGTTGAATGTATTATTATCTCTCTCTCTAATGCTGGAAGCGGGAAGTAAGATCGACTGAGACAAACAAACATTGATCGGCTATTATTATATGGCATAAATGCACAGTGTTGTGACAAAATCGCATTTACTTAACGGCTATTATCATATAGTGTCGATGTAGAGCGCTATGTATATGTACAAACTAATAGATACGCAACGACAATATTGTACGGTTTTGATGGTACTGAAATAAATTTTTAATTCTTTTGGAATCTTTTGAAGCAAGCTTTAGGACTCTAAATTTATCGTTGTTATTTATTTATTTATCGCTGTTTCAGAGGTGTTCATTTAAATCCTATTGTACCGATCCGTTTTCAATACCCGATTGTCTCAGCATACACTGTAAAAATATCATGAACATAAGTAAAATGAAATAGAAAAAGGCCATGCATAAATTAGACGGAAATTTACCCGAAGTTGCGATGAGTATAGTGACAGGTTGTAGCCTCCGAATTGCCGCCTTACAGATGATTGAGGAAATGACGGTGGAGGGACGAAGTGAGGATTGAAGACATCCTTCTACAAATTTGTTTTATACGTAATTCTAATTTTGGAAAACACACTGATCAAGCAGCACGCATCTCACGGCAGTTAGCGGTTGCTTGCTGCGGCTCGAGCACAGTAGCTTGTTCATAAGAGGAAATGAGTTCATTTCGAAGCTATTCGAATGAGCTAACCCAGAAGTAGAAGTAAATATCTGAAGCTTCATATGTCGTTCATTAAATCAGCATGCGAGTCGAGCAAACTCAGGTAAAGTGAAGTGACGTCAGGTCCACAGGGGACTTAGGGACCTGTGACAGGGCCCCTGTCAAGGGGACCTGTAGAGTAAAGTAAAGGCACTTAAGGGCTGTGCAGAATGAGTGCTTGTAAAACTTGACCAGGCCAGAGCTGAGTAGAATTGTATTAAATTCACTGTCATATTCTTAATCGAGGGCATGACACTTAAATAACAAATTCTTCTGTGAAAAAGTGAGGACAGATGATTTGATACATGGATAACAATGAAAAGGGACGAAAAATGTGGATGGCGGCATCAGATTTGCTGCGTTTTTGGCTGTACAGCGTCCTTACGCTGAAGCTAACTTTTCAATGAAATAGCTGTAAAACTTTACGACTGTCCAAACTCACGAGCAATAAAATAACATTGTAATTCTCAATACTGCCGCGCTGACAGTATTGAAGCAAAAGCGGGACAAAACTCTCACACTATAAAATTTTTAGATTTTAATCGAACTCACAAATTGCCCAACTCCTAAATGAACCTTAGACAAAATGCTACGCTTTGGAATCTCTGATGCACTCCAACGAGGAGAGTCTCTGTTTTGGAATCAGAGATGATCATCAACGAAGAGATTGTGTGCGCACAATTGATGCCCTGCATGCAGACGGTTCTCTCTCCTCTATCGTCGCGCTACGAAGTCCACCGTTACGCTCAATGTGTCGCCACGGTGCAGCTCACTCACAATCCAACACACTTCGTTTAGCCCTTTCGGTACTGACGGCTACTCCAGTGCCAAAATGGCTAGTTCTTCCAGTTTAATGGAATTTAACCTAATTTTAGAGTAATTTAACTAGTGAGGGAATATTTTTGAGTAAATGACGAAATTAGGGAAATTCTAGGCATTCATGAAACTAGCATTTAGACATTCCCGAAGCCTGCACGCGTACATTACCATTGGCTACCTTTAAGTTCATGCTACAGGGTCCGTGCAACATATTCAATAACCTTTCTATTTAACTTGAGCGAATTTTTTCTGAATATAGTTCATTTTTGATAAATTCAGGCAAAAACTTATGAATAAGTTCTCCGTAGATTTAATAACTTTATTGTCAACGTTGAAAATTTCTGTCGCCAAGCATAGAGCATTAAAGATTTCAATAAATGTAAATTTTAAATAAAGAAGTAGGCACTTGCTTAAGCTAAAAGCACCCACACTAGGACAATTTCACTGACAATTATGAGTAAGGAAAATTTTTCCCCTGGAAATTTTTTCTTAAACCATTTGAATTGTCGTACCGAAAGAGTTATGTTCATCATCTATCAAGTCGAGCATCAAATCGCTGCAAACGCCATTCTAATGTAAGCTTTCTGATATATGGTTTGCAATTATGACGTTTTTAACGTCCGATTAATTCTCTTTTCGACCGAAAACAATATTTTACCTCGAGGAGTGGCGAATTTAGCATAAGCGATTGAAAAAAATCCGATTTCAAGTACACTTATAATGACCAAACTTACTCAATTTATGTCATTTACTCGTACTACTTTCTATCATTGTTTAGCAGTAAGCAGCACTATTGTTTAATACTATCTCTCATTATTGACCAGTAAACATCTCGAGTTTTCTATTATCTAGAACGGCTGAGAAGTAAACATCGATTGAATGTTCAAGATACGTTAGTTGCGTTTTTACTAAAGTTAGAACGAATGGTCAAAATCCCCGTCTCTCTACGACAAGAACTCCAAGAAGAAACGTATATAATAAACCTTTGAATCCATAGCTTTTTATTTCAAAAAATTTCAAAGACTAGCAGCATGAGTCATGAAATCTTTGAAGTATTGTGTCTCTATGACATACTGTATATTGTTGCCGCCAAAAGCGTCAGAAGAATTTGAGCACAGTCTCTGCCGCTCTTAAATATATTTCGGCACAACGAAGCTCCTCACGCCTGGTTGGTTAACAATATGTATGCTTGTAACGTGCATTCCTTCATTGGGACATATACAAATTTTTCCGGTTTAAATTTCACCATTATCTCACGTGGGTCTGAAGCGGTTTTCTTCTTCTCGCGTCGTTCCTTCTAATCTTCCCTGATTTTATGTTGGAATTTCCGTTCTTGAGCAAGGTTTGGAGTTCATATAAAACATTTGATAAGCATGGAAGTGAACAATTATTTTGTAAAAATATCGATGAAGGCTGTTCCAATATTGTGAATATCGCTATTATATGATAAAATGACAAGTTCAAACTCTTTGCATTTTAATCATTTCCTAACAACGTACAACCGATGTATGATTAATAGAGCGAAGTATTCATGTTGATAAAGTCATAACTAATTAAAAAATCAAAACAACATCAACTAAAATATAAGTAATAAAGGCCATTATTGATGAAATTTTAATTACTTTCCAAAAAAATGACACTCGCGTACAATTGGTTAAATACTTATTTACAAAGCCGCTGTAGTACTGCAAGACGATCACGTCAACATATCTTTCACCAATAAAACAAATTTTCCACTCCGCGGTAATCGTTTTCATTATTATCATTGCATATATTCTGCATCCTGTCCACCAATATTAACGATCTAAAGCTGAATTTCAAGTGTGACCCGAGAAATTTACGTGAAGGTGAACCCTACAAAGTTAATTACTGTGCAGGAAATTTTACTTTCCCTTGTGTCTCGTTGGGAAGTACAATGTGTAAACAAAGTACACCATCATGTACGTAACTGCTGCCGAGACCGCCCTCATGTATTTATCAATAATCTCAGGATGGCGTTAATTATTCGACTACGTTCTCAGCTCGTTAGGTGTCATGCGAGAATCATAACTATGGACGTGATTTATCAACAGTGGAACACAGTCGAGTGCAGACTTTACGCTCATACTTAGATCAATTTTCTAATCTGCTTGCTGAGCTGCTCCGTTATCAAGGCAAGCCAGCTATATCTTCTTGAGCAAGAGCCAAATCAAAACGCTTGCCTTTATTACACCCATCCTTATCAGCATCTAATAAGTATTATTATCATCTTCGCTAAGGCTATAGCGGACCAACCCTCGTAAAGAACATGAAATTTTCTGACTTCCGCAATTAGAGTTCCTTTAACAACGAAGAGGTAAAGATGAATTAGACACGAAGGAAGATAATTGAATATAAAGAAGCAGCAGTGTAGAAAATAGTCGACCGAGCAACTTGAAATTAGCTGTTCACTGAAAGTCATCCACCAATCACACGGAGAACACACTGAGTAAGTGCGAAGATCGTCTGAAGCGCATGTTACTCGAAATAATTTGCTTTGAATTGGTTATAATTAAATTTGACTTTATATTTCAACGATTTCACCCGTAGAGTACAAAGTACGTGTTAGGTAATCACACGTTTACTATGCAATATTACCACATTTACGAGTTCACACTGGAGCTTTAAAATCACGTGATAAAATGATTTCAAGAACCAAATATTACAGTGAAATTATAGACGTTATCAACTACAAAGGTTTAGAATAAAATTGCCGGAATTTTTAGAAGAATTTTCTTCGTTAAACAAACAATACAAATTAGTCTCACCGGAGTAGCAATGGTTCACCTGGTGATGCATGAATCCTAATTGATTTCGAGATACTCGCTACAATCAGCTTAACGCATCCTCGCGCGTGATAAAGCCGTCTTTCAGGCCGATAAATCGCGCATGTTTCGTGCGCCGCAAATCTCACTGTGACAAATGCGAGGGAGAGAGATGTTTCCTCTACAACAATGAATCAATTAAAACGCACGGTCCTTGCCTTGAAAGTACTCGATATATTATTTAGAGTCGTTAAGGATTATGTACGACGCCGTTCGTCTCTCACCACGACAAGACTCACATGCTGAGTGCCAAGTAAATTCGCGTCAACGCATTAATCACGCTCGCCCTGCTCTGCGCGAGTTGGGCGACCATAATAGAAATTTTCCTTAAGAGATTTTCAGACCTCCGCTCCATCATGCCTGAGTAATGAGATGAATTAACTGATCTCAAGTCTGCCTTAACCTTCTCATTACGAGGTCTGCTCAATCATCTGGACGACAACCGCGCTTGTGCCGTCCATGCAAATTGTGTCATGCAATCATGCATGTGCGTTTAGTTCTCAATGATAAAGTCGGCAATAATTAGAGAGCAGCGTTATGCAAGTTCACTTGCGTCTCATGTATATATATATATCACAGGTACGACAGATGTAGATACCTTGATACCACTGCTTCAAATATAGATGCTTTTGATTTTTATTGAACATCGCATAGATTCACAAACGAACCTCTGAAAAGATGTTAAAGTTAGGGTATGAAATATTACTGCTGCAGGATGATGTAGTTGTATTAATGATTCGAAATATATCAGGATAGGCATAACATTGACAAAAAACATATTTTAAAACCTCTCAATTATTGCATTTGCTAAAATTCAAAAGTTTTCAACGAAGATGGTCTCTAACCTTCAAAAATCAAAACTTAGCTAAAAATACATAAATTATTAATTCGACCTCACATATGCCAGGCTTTCATTAGAGAGCGTACGCTTGAAATAAATCTCCATCTTATTCACGACTGATACAGGACTGAGCTATGGTATCCAATACGCACAGCTAATGGGCCTTACTTGATTAAAGTGCGCAATTTAGCAGCTCGAGCTCTCGAGGTGACGGAGAGGCAGGTATGCGAAGTGTTGGCTGTCAACACCCCGTGATAAAGGCCTGAAATGCTCCTCTCATATCGCCATCGTAAAGCGCTTATCTCGCCTCACAGCTTCATAACCTCGAGTATCCGTCGCGCCCGTGAAAACACGCGTAAAATGAGGATTGATTCTGGGGTACATATCACTTCCTTTTCCCTGTACATGGGAGCATGGAATGAAGGAACATTGTTACACAAAATCTAAGAACAAAAAGAAACAGATGATATCAAATATAGATCCAGCTGATGCGTTTTGCAACAGTCGGAACAATGAATTCAGGAATAGATTCATGCCGTTTTCTGACCAACAACTGACGGTTCCTTTGTAGTTTGGAATATTGTGTTTCTCTCGTCCACTTGTATACTTTCTGCTTGTAAGGTAAAATGAAATTTTCATGAGAAATGGTCTAAATGGTGCTATCAGTGTGCAATGAAAAGATTGTTTAAAATAATTGCAGATATCTTTTAACAACTCTTAGCGAAACTCTTCACTCAACTCCTTAGTGCACAAATTTGTACTCGACCTCATAGATTTTTTGAAAAGATCTTAACCTCATAAGTTAATTTGACGAGCAATGCAATAGTGACATTCTCTTCGAGATTATCAAGGTAATTTATTTTTAAAGCAAATGAAATTTTGTCGAACAAAACACGCATTAAATGAAAAGCGCTTTTTTACCGAAAACCATCAGAAAGAAGGAGCTACAATGTAGCGTTTAAGCAACTAACTAAAGCCAAAGACTTTGCTCTGAAGAGAAACAGTCACTTGCACCCACAAAAATTGAATCGTATTCCTAATTTCACGTATATTAGCTCTCCTATTGTATTGCGCAATAGTGGGAACAATGGAAAATCGCAACATGTGCGCTATGGTCAAACGGCATCCATGGTTAATAATTGTGAGGATGTACGCACAAACATAATTGCGTTGACCCTTAGTGTACTGACGATAACTCCACTGGCAAGAGGACCTGTACGCCCACATCAGGGCAAACGTGAGAACTTTGAAATTATTTCATTAATAGGGTTAGATTTTTTCAATAAACATCAAAATTTAGAGCAATTAGTAGCATTTATGAACTAACATTTTATGAAATTAAGAAAGCCATTTATTTACCACTCAATATTAATTTACAGTGATTGAATACCATTTTATGTGATTCGTGATAAACATTTATTTAGCCCTTTGATGACGACTCCCAGCACAAACTTGACGCTTGATTACGGCGCTGTGCAGTTACCTGTGAAGCTGAAGCACTTCGGTCCACAGCAAAAGGGCTCTGCATCTTATCTGTAGGTTCATCCCAATACTTTTATTTTATTTGGAAGTTCTCATTTTTGCATCAGAAGTAAATTTCGTAATAATTTAGAATTGTTGGAATAGTAGAAATATCATTTTAATTTGGATAAACTATGAAGACCTGCATTGTTAAAACACTGATCTACAGTGCTCGATTTGTGTTGCTTCATTTTTCTGAGAAAATGTACAACCATATTAATTTTTTATTTTAATTTAGCTCTACAGTCTATTGTGTATGAACACAACAATATGCCTAATTCAAGTTGTATACGATGTTCAAACTAAATACTGTTGTACTGTATATGGCGCACGTAATCAGTTGGGACATGTCCCCATGTACCATAAATGGCGTACGTAACAGTTTGGGACATGTCCCCATGTCCCATATATGGCGCACGAAGTCAGTTGGGACATGTCCCCATGTACCATATATGGCGCACGTAATCAGTTGGGACATGTCCCCGTTTACCATATACGGCGCACGTAATCAGTTGGGACATTCCCCGTTCACCATATATAGCGCCCGTCGTAGTCTATGTGTTAACAACTTCTACATAAAAATATAAAAAATGTATAAATTTTTAGTTCATTTCGAATTCATTTGTTTGCAAATGAGTCAATATAAAATGTGAATTTCTAAAGTATACTTTAGGAATTTTTTGGTGTTATAAAGTATCTTTTTTCTGGATTATACATCTCCAAAAAGAATTATTTTTAAATTGAATACAAATGAAATGACATAACCTGAGAAGATCCATCAGCGATTTCATTCATTGGTATCAGGATATTGATAACATTTCATGGAATTATTTTCGTCATGTTTTTCAGATTTTTACATAGCAAAAGATCATGAAAGATCAAAGGTCTGAGTTACCTCAACATATACAGCGTTTCTGTATGTAAAATTTCACTAAAGTAAAAACTTCTCAGGAAATTTCGAAGACGACCGACTGCAAATTCTGCAAGCTTTCGAACATTCATCACACGATCAACTGCGAAGAAATCGCGGAAAAAAACACGAGTGACACTAGCAGATCTCTTCAAATCATGAAGTATGGGTGTACGGAAATTAACTATGGGTATACAAAAATTGTGAAGTATGGGTTTACGGAAATTATAAAATATGGGTGTGCAAAAATAATGAAGTATGGGTGTACGGATATTTTGAAGCATGGGTGTATGGAAATCATGAATTAAGTATAGGTGTACGGAAATTATGAAGTATGGGTGTACGGGAAATGTTTCGCCCAGAACAGTTTGAGTACGATGTTTGTATGGATATCATAGACTGAAGACGAGGTCTGCTATTTCCTGGAATTTTTGAGGAACATAAGACTTAATATTGAAAAAATGTTACATCAACTTCTCAATTTTATTGGTAGAAGGATTACAACATATAGTTGGTCCGCTTGCATCGTCCGGCATTTGAGCGTGTATGATGTTAGTGAAGCAGACAGACACATCTGTCTTTTCCGTTAAATTTTCAGAATGGAAGTTTATTCATGAGCCTGTAGCTGGTTGGCGAGTTCACAGGTTCCAGGCTCATTAAAATATCATCACTCAGAATTAATGCCTGATTTGGGCCATAAACCGACGCAATAATTAGCAATCCAATTTATGCTGAAAAATGTATAGGTCATGATGTTCTCTAAAAAATTCATCAGAAAAGTTCTGCTAAACTGATTTCTCTACTGTACGCCAATTTGAGTGCTAATCTGTGGACACAAAGAGAAGAGCGGCTTAATATAGTACAATCGCATGAGCTAACTGTTCATAAAGCTTTTATAATGATAATAGGGTTAACGGAAGAGCGCATGGCTCACTCTTTATTGTCACAACGAAGTCAGTAATGATCGGTCATGGTTCTCAATCTCTCTTATTAGACTCATGGACTTAGTCAGAGTAACTCTTTCTCTTCTAACTGTTATGGTCCAAAGAGCCTCATTTGAAACAATCAAAAAGCCAGTTAGTCATCAACTCCATCAAATTGCATATTGCTGCATTTCTTTATGACTTCATAAAACTCTACACTAATGGCAGTTAGAGCCTCATAGCAAGCTTACCGCTCGTTCCGCTGGTCTTTTAATACTTGAGGAAGTCATAAGGAAAGAATAATAGACGCCTTTAAATTTCACCTACCGACGGCTGCTACATAATCCAGGTACAGTGACTCGGGTCTGCCTTGTTTTTATAGTCTCGCTCTTTCATCCAATAAAGAGACGCTTGTTTTCGCTAAGGGCAGAACATAACGGCTGAAGTGTCGTAGTAAAAAGTTAGTACTACAACATTAACTTTAGGTCGATCAATATAGTGAGTGAAGAGCGTACGAAGAGGCACGGCAGAATCAGGTAAAGAGTAAAGTTGTGTGCTAAGCTTGAACCTCAAGGAAGCCCGTTACGATCTTGTTCCGGCATCGCAAGTTTTAGGTCAAAAATGCACCTCATTGTCGCTGCTTAATCTGTTAACGCTTCACTTTATGATAGGTTAGTTACAGCGTCTGAATAACTCACTAAATAGCAAAGGAAATAATGAAGCTTGGCTTGACGAAAATGACACTGGTAAACTGATGATTTAACTCTCCGTTCCTCTGTGATTCAAGTACCACAACATCTAGTAGCAAATGAGTACAACCCCATTTTACTCCTCACAAAATGTTCCAGAAAATTTTAGTTCAGGCTATTTATGCTGCTCCTTCACAGGAATGCCATGCTGTCTTATTGGAGGCCGGAGTGAAGGTTGCCTTCAACATGGGGAAAATGAATATGCTCGCCTCCATTATTTTTCGTCCCTACATATTTCACCACTTCCAAAAAAACATTGACTTCCACTTTAGCGAAAAACTTAACTTAATAGTAACATTTCCGCCGCTAGCCGCATGAAAAGTTGAACAATGTCTGCTGGAAATATTTTTGGGATTTTTTTGGCAAAGTGTGAAATAAAATTCAGCAAAGAATGACAAACTTACGCCATTGCAAAATGGAAGATACATTTGCTCTCCATTCGTATTGTCAACAGATATTCCTGCCTTAAAATGAGAGGAAATATCAATTCAAAACACATGGCATGCGGATCGTTCAGTTAAGTTTCAGGCGGCAACACAGTCTCCGTATGTTAGAATCTTATCCGTTTTGGGCGTTTCGACTCCTGTGAACAGTTATTTGTCACTCACTAAGCTCAGGAGCGAAATCTATCATACCTTGTCAACATTTGAAAGCATCTAGCGCAAACAGATTTTCTCAACTTCGCGTAGAGTTTGTTCGGTGGATTGAAATTTCGATCGATTTTTATCGCAAGAAACATGAAGTTTAAATTGACGATGAATCAGCCTAGGAACCGATAGAGGGACCAGAGCACTGATGAGGCCACTGCACATTTATAAAGCAGAGATCGTGCATCTTTAATGAAGCAACGCAATCCAAATCATTAATATCGCATGAAGAAGTTGCCCAAGTTTCTATAAGGCGAGAAGTGTGAAAAGAGAAAAAATGTTTGTTGATTTAACGATGACGTCATTTTGGGAGTTAGTTTCACCATTATCTGGACGGACACGAAGTAAAATGGGCAGTGCAATCAGACAACACGAGCCACGAGGCAGATGGTATCTGGGTTGCACAGGGCCCTTTTCTATGGTCAAAACCTTCAAGTTTGAATTCCTTTCAAATTAAATTTGGCCATTAAAATCACTCAGCATCACGCAACCTAGCAGGTTTTGATAGATACTGAGTGGTCTGTGAGACCAGATTTTATTTCCAAAAGGTCGAACTTGAGGATTTAGGTGTTTTGCAACCTCAGCTTGCCTCAGTGGCTCCTTGCGATGTGCAGCCGAGGCGATCGAGCGGCGGTTCGCGGCCATTTCGGTTAGTCACAGTGCTGATCTATAAGCCTGTTAATTATTTAGTACGCGATCACCGTGATAAGCTAAGGATTTAGAGAAGCAATTCATGCAGTATTTATGGGTTGTTTTATGGACCTAAGTTTCTTTACGATGCTCATCCCAAATTGCGCTTGCGTCTGCCACAGGTTCATTCTGTACGCGCCGACTTGTGCGCAGCGCTGCGATGAACGAAACTGCGTCGGAAACTGGGCTGCGGATAATTTGGCCTCCATTATCATTCATTTTGCTCGTTTTTATGTTTCTGGAAACGCTAAATGCAGATTGAAAGCCCGATGTGCGAACACGACTTTTGCTGTGCTCAACACAACAAAGACAATCAAGATTGTATTACCGTTTGTTGTTAAACGTACGCACGTGACTGGCAGTAAACAGAAGACATAAACTCTTCCAGGTACTTTCTGAAGAGCGAGGTTCTGACACTGTTCGCGATTTTGAGAGGTCACACGTTTTGAACTCATTGATTTAGTTTCATACATTCTGAGAGGTCATCAAATTTAGCTGATTTTAGTTTGTTATTGGATGCTGAGTTATGAAGCTGAGTCACTTCTACGTACATTTTAGTTGACTCCAAAACATGTGTAATCTGGCATGAATGGACACAGTTTCATGGACACGTGTCAGCGTGCCTCAGATGTGAGACGTGTCAGCGTGCCTCAGATGTGAGACGTGTCAGTGTGCCTCAAATGTGAGACGTGTCAGTGTGCCTCAGATGTGAGACGTGTCAAAAAAGACGTGTCAAACGAAATCAAAGAACTGAGCAGAGTGAAGAAAAGTTACTTGCGGGAGTATAAAGAAAATAGGTCTAACAGTACTTTATACAAGAGATATAAAGAACTTGGAAAGATTCTTCGGAAAAAAATCACGCAAGCAAAACAAACACTTCCACCAAGAACTATACAAGGCAAAAAATAACCCATAACGTACATGGGAAATTATTAGTGAGGTGGCTCAATATAAAAATTCAGACCGAAAGAGTAATTTTGAAAATCCTTTGGAAAAAGCCACTGAGTTCAATACATTCTTTTCAAAAGTAGGTGCTGAAGTCTCTAGTGAAGTAAATAAAACCAGTCCGGGGCAACTGTCACTTGAAAGTTCGTACCCTACTGCACTTTCAAAGGCTGGTGTCCTGTGGAGGCAACGTCCTGTCGATTTACCAGAGTTACGGACTATTTTGTACTCGTTGAAAAACACAAAAGCAGTCGGAC
>JACJUY010001968.1:66485-122173 GCA_014220935.1 Platorchestia sp. MABIK
GGTTAAGGTGTTTTAAAAACCAATGTATTGACAGTTTATGTTTGTACTCTATTGGAAATAAATGTTTCTTCTTTCTTTTCTTTTTTCAGCGTGCCTCAGATGTGAGACGTGTCAGTGTGCCTCAGATGTGATGCACTCTGAATAGCAGAGCGCATGTTTCAAATAATCCTGCAAGTACCATACTATGCTCAGCTGCAATAATACATTTGAAAAAATAATTTTTAAATGATAATTTTCGTGAAACAGTAAACTCAATTGACGCTTTAGAAATGCCAATATTTATAATTTTATGACAGATATTGCCCTAAATTTATTCCATAGTTTCCACTACATTTTCGCTTGCGCTTCACAGGTGTTGGTTATCTTGTGTTGATTGAATTAGTCATTGGCTCAACGAAAACTGGACAGCACTTGCACCCTACATGCCTTCTGGTCACTTTGAGAGATCGTTGAACTTTACCACCGCTTGTATGTTTTCATCGCTTGATTCTAACTACATATGATTGGTCTTTGTGTAGTTAAGAATAGAGATTATTGAGTAGGGAACGTCTGTCACTCTCAGTAGAGTTTTACCGATGCTTCAAAATTATTATCGATTCGAGTTAAATTGAAGCTTTGACAAACTTTGATCAACTTAGTAGCAAAGCTTATAACACTTATAGAAAAGAAATAATGGGTGAAGTTTTGAGTTTAGCCTCCTGTATATTTACTTCCGTTAACGCGATCCTAATGGGAAATGCTTGCAAAAGTTGGTAAAGACAAGGTAATCGGTCAACTCATCTTGTTTCGCTTTGACAATTAGCCAACGCTAACATGCCAGCATTGTAAGCGAGTTCAAAGCTACGTTGACATATATATCAGAGATATTTCTCATTTTTTGAACCACACACTGTTCGCTATTCTGAGAGGTCACACGCTTTGAACTGATTGATTTAGTTTCATGTCAGTTTAGTTCTGCTAGTTTTAATACTGCTACCTCTCAGGTCAGGCAACTAAGAACATCCCACAAGCTTGCTGCAGTGACGGGAGGATGCGCGACGCCACCTGCGCTTGAGATGACATCTATACGTTCATCAACCCATGGTTGATAGAAATAGATCAATATCTATTATCGTTAGATCGTGATGTTTTTTCAGAACACTGGCTCGGGACTGTTGGCACGATAATTGGCATTTCGTCTCCATTGGGAGGCAGCCCGTGAATATCTTTATGAGTTCATTCTGAAGCCGATGGACGTACATGCGCAGCATCAACAGCATTTTGAACTTTTACTCAATTCACGTAGTCCAATTAGAGAACTTCTACTATTACTATTTGGTGTACTCGTGTAACAGGAGAGTAGCGCCATGGATGTAAATTCTACTCGGGTGTTACTGGTCTGAAGAAATCCCTTGTTACTCTGCGTTGCGTCATGTACAATGTTCATATTTGCCTATCCTATTTCCATATGTTTTTCTACAAAACGGAATTAATTTGAATTAACATTTATATAAAACAGCAGTCCTTCCTTCACCGAATTGACGAAGGCTACGACAAAGTTTAAAAAGACCATTATAAAACTACAATTCTGCGATAGATTAACAGTGCACTGTGTGACGTTGCTCATGCACAGGATTTGGCGGCCACAAGGAAATTTGAGCGCACAAATTTGGGCATCGCTTTACTGACCACACTTAACAACCGAGACACAACTTGCAGGCTCTTGCAAGCGGGCGACATTGACAATGGAGTGTGAGGTGAAATGAAAATTGCGAAAACTGGATACTCTAAAAAGCACGGGCTCCTAGTAATGAAAACGGCAACAAGTGAGTCGTCTATGCGCAGGTAACGGAAAACAAAGACTCTTGAAGCAGCATTTGAATGTGAAATAGCAGAGAGCTTCTCCATGGAAATTTTAAAACGATGCTGAAAACTCGTAATCCGTTAAACCCAGGCTTATCGGAGCACCTCCTGGCAGTAAAGTTTGCTTTAAGCGGAGACGAGGCTCGCAAATATATTAAGGAGTTCTGAAAGTACGGGCGCCCGGCCTCATAAACTGAAACCTGCTCGAAACAGGGAGTTCGAATGAACGAGTTTTCTAAAAAATATTCATAGAAAAATCATTACTTCTTAAGGACACTGGCCTCCAGAAGTGAAGAATGTTCGGCAAGCAGGCAATTCACGAGAGCATGCATGCAACGATCGTAAAATCGAGGTAAATACATGGGACCAAAGAAGTGGAGTTAGGAAGAGTTAGGCCGTGAGTGCTCCAGTTCCACTAGCGCTGAACACATTACTGAGTGATGCTTCTAATAATGCAATCATTCGGTGTAAATCGAACTGGTCAATTGTCAAGCAAGGATAATCCTCATGAGAAGATGAGCATCGAATTCACTGAGTCTCTAAAATTGAGGAGTCCTCATGGAGGGACTCCAGCACCCCATGAACACAACCAACCCTGGCCACGTCCGCACGGCGGCCACCGCAGACAACGACGACGGTGAGGTGGGTCAGGAGTGACGGGCTGAGGCTGCAGTTGGTTGCTCCGATGGTGAAGAGCTGTCTGTGAGGTAATGACTCGGAGGTTGCGACCGTCACTGAGTTAATTACACTGAGGTCATGACTGTCACTGAGTTAATTACACTGAGGCCATGACTGTCAGTGAGGTAATTACACTGAGGTCATGACAGTCACTGAGTTAATTATACTGAGGTCATGACTGTCAGTGAGGTAATGACTCTGAGGTCATGACTGTCAGTGAGGTAATGACTCTGAGGTTATGACTGTCACTGAGCTAATTACTCTAAGGTCATGACTGTCAGTGAGGTGATGACTCTGATGTTATTACCGTCAGTGAGGTAATTATCTGAGACCATGACTGTCAGTGAGGTAATTACTTTAAGGTAAATGAGCGTCGCTGAATTCTGCGAATCTCGGTCATGGCACACGAGCGAAGCCTCACAGGTCCGACTGTGTCCTCAAATCGAAGGAATTATTTAGCCACATAAGCAAGAAGTTTAGTTCAAGTTTTGCTCTAACATATTGTGGTAGGTGGGCAAATCGGACACTACCAATTACAGCAATTTTAAGCAATTTTACTGAAGTTTAGAGAAACTTAACGAAAACGGCGGTTCTCAATAGTTCACAACTCTCATGGCTTCCAGAATTGGATACTCGCAGGTAAGGTTTTGATCCTTTTTCTCGCTGCAGCGCAATGTGAGCTATCATTGTCATCTTTATATATTACAACAAGGGAGCATGATTGAAAATAATTAATTTCGATTCAGTTATTCATGACCACATTGTTAAATGTTCAAACTGCTGCTCAAACATCACACATTCCATCGAGCATGTATGTCGAGAAAAGGAAGTTACAAAACTGCACCGCTTTTGAAAAACACATTGCTTGATTTTCCATTTCTGGTATGAATAATAATTTTTGGAATGTTTTTGTACTCACCGCCTCACATTTCATACTGCGCCACACAGCGTCATCGCAACTTTAGTGGAGTGAAAATTTGTAGTTCAGTTTCAAATAGGCGAGTCGAAGAGCCAAGACTAATTTGTTTGCTTTAAATTTCCCACGTTTTGAACTATAACTCTCGGACCAATGCTCCGAAATCTGCGCGTTCGTGGTGCAGTTGATGCTGTGCACTCGTGAGCAGGGGCACGGATCTCGATTAGTGTTGTGAGGAGCTGTGAGGTGCAAAAGTGACGTCCACGAGCTGAATTAATATTTAAAAATTTTGTTTTCCCATTCACAGTTTACTCCTAAGAGACTATTACTTCACTGGAAGACCAGAAATGAAAATGCTCACTTACGGGTATTTATCTGGGAATATTCAGTTTCTCCAGTCCCGAAATAGTAGAATGTGCGTTGGTCAAAGAATTCCTTCAAATCTCTCATCGTTTCTTATTTATTTCAATTTCCCGAACATAAAAAGAGATTTCGGGAATTGAATTTGGTGTTTCTTCAAAAGCCTATTTGTTTACTATATATTTTTAATAAAATAGGTGATTAAATACTGATGAGTTCAAAATGAGCACGAATTTAACACAAAATAAATCATATTAACAACTAAAGTATCATGTAAGCAATTCTTCATGAGAATTCATCTATCTCACTAATTGCGAAACATTCTCATGGTTACTGTTTCAGAAAACACGAGGCTTAGAGCAGAATCGTGAATAGGGTACCACTAAAATTACCTGTGAAGCTAACAAAGACAACTCTTGTCGTCATCAGCCCGGCTAGCTCAGTCGGTAGAGCACGAGACTCTTAATCTCGGGGTCGTGGGTTCGAGCCCCACGTTGGGCGTAATGGTTTTGGAACTACAATTCAAGTAGAGAACCATTCATGAGCTGTCAAGGTATAACAGTTTCACGTAATGAAAGTGTTCTAAAATGTTATTTCTACCCGCCGTCACTTATTTATCCGTTTCAGTGGACCCAGAAAAATCACAATTTAGCTTAACAATTACGACACAAATGAAGTACCAGGAGTTTTTAATATTTCCACACCTAAATCCACTGAAATAAATGTTTTCACATATAAAACACTGTACAAATCAGGAACAGCGAGGGAGGTAACATCAACAGCTTGCGTTCACTTGACGATTTGCCATGAGCGTCGGTGGCGCAGCTGCTGCGCCATGGCGGTCGTCACTCGACAAGCGAAAAGTTCATAACATTTCTTTGACTCTAATCAAGAACGGCTGATGAAATGAACTAATCGCATTGATCAAATGCAAGGGGCATTGCGAGCAGGTGGTGAGCAGCGCTAGGCACGGTTGCTGGGCTCCATGCTTCCCGCGGAGCTTTTCGAGTCACATTTTTTTGTGCCGAAATGTAGCTGCTGAGCATCTGGCAGCTTGATAAGATCGCTTTATACTGGCGGATTTTCGGGACCAAATCTCGTTTGGCTTCGCCCACATCTACGAATATTTATCACTAGTAAGCTAATTTGGCAACACTGACTAGTCGAGATGCGGTGCTGCAGTCAGGGGAGGTCAGGGGAGAGGCGCCTGTCTAGGTGACGCCTGCAGTCAGGGGAGAGGCGCCTGTCTAGGTGACGCCTGCAGTCAGGGGAGAGGCGCCTGTCTAGGTGACACCTGCAGTCAGGGGAGAGGCGCCTATCTAGGTGACGCCTGCAGTCAGGGGAGAGGCGCCTGTCTGGGTGACACCTGCAGTCAGGGGAGAGGCGCCTGTCTAGGTGACGCCTGCAGTCAGGGGAGAGGCGCCTGTCTAAGTGACGCATTGACATTAAGGGGCGTGCAAATCCTGGTAAAAGGTTGCCCGCGTGCTACGTCCGTCAGGCGACGTTTGCTACCAAACGCGGCACGGCGGGAATGTAGGATCCGGTGATCCATGGATGTTTTCAGGGCTGGTGAGTTAAAAAGGAATATCTCTTCTGGAAATGATTTTGAATATTGTAGAGGCACTCAAAACACTACACACCTGCACACAGCACACACTACACACCTGCACACATCACACTACACAATTGAGCACAACACACACTACACACCTGCACACAACACAAACTACACACAACATACACTACACACCTGCACACAACACACTACACACCTGCACACAACACACACTACACACCTACACACAACACATCTACTCACACGTAGAGCTACTGCCCTGTCATCCCGAGTCACATGTATTTAGCGCTCAGCCATGGACAGACGAGCTTCCTATGGGATGCGATTTCTCATCACGTTCTTGCCTTCGATTCAATAATGTTGACGGAACAACTTCAACCTGAAATGCACAGTATGTGTGTAACATCAAGTCTTGCGTCAATGGTTCTGCAAACTTTTACGTGTTGTTCCTGACGAAAGATTTTCGCTGGTTTAAAAAAGGTCCATCCACTGAAGTCGTTCACTCAACACTAACATGCCTCGATCACCATGTATCATTGGCGTTGATAATAATGCTACCACTTCGCTTAAGTACAATTTCATAAACAATACTTGACCCCCCTGCAGCTCACCGTTAAGTGAGAGTTCCAGGAATCTCTCGACTCTGAAAGATTCTTAGGGGACGAGTGAAAGTGTCCCCTTCCGGCTGCTGCACGCGTGAGTGACTGTGAAATATTGCAAAGCAAATCTCAGTTCAGGTGTTAACACCGAGGAAAGATGCGCACTTTCGACATTATCAGCGCAAGTAAATCATTCCATGCCACTCCTGACACTTTCTCCTATTGAGAGCGAAGGTTCCCGTGAGAGATGTACATACGTATATACTTATATCCAGTGTTGGGCAGTTGCGCCGCAACAAGTTGCGGCCGCAATTACGATCGCAACTTTTTCTGTTGCGGTTGCGGTTGTGCCACAACAATTTTTGGAAAGTTGCGAATCTGCTGCGATCGAAACAATTTTCGACGTGTCAGGCCGCAACTCGAAACCGCAACATCACGATGGTATAATTTTATTTTTAAAATGACTCTTTCATACTCGTTTAAAATTAAAGCGTACAGGGTACAACCCGTCTGGCAACTGCTTATTATTAGCATTAGGCGATACAGTGATACACATACACTTTGCTTACAGTATATAAGTATATTTCACGTAACTCATTATAAAACCTTCAAGTGAATTTGTCGCTTCGTTCATCCAATTTAACACGCCAATACCATCGAGCGCTGCGGTCGAACGACTTTTCTCCTTAGGTAAAGAAATTTTGAGACCACGACGTGCTCGGCTTTCAGATAAACATTTTAAAATGTTAACATTTTTGAAAGGCAACGTTGATCGTCATTACAGCATATTGACATTGTCACATTGAGATCATGAACCAGAATTAAATCTTAACAGAGGAACAACAAAAAGCAGAGGAATATCGAATAATACAGGAGCATATGTATGTTTTTTCTTTATCCGCCATAAAGGCTGTAAAAATGTTCTGCACTCTTCTGTTTTCTATTGTTTTTGCTATATATACGGAACCCCTACGAAAATATAGCTACTAGCTAGGCACCTTTCCAACATTATTATTAGAAAATGGAATTCATTTTATTGTTCATGCTATATTTACAAATGAAACGTTTCTTTCAGTATCTTAAAATTTAATTCAAAATCAAGCTACTGAAAGATCGCGCACACATTTTCTCAATCTATTAATTTTTTAGTAAAACAATGCACTATTTTGAATATATTAATATTATTTTGTACATAGCAGCATGTACGTAAAATAAATTGAACAATATTGAATTAAAATCATTTATAATAATTGAAAAGTTGCGGTTGCGAGTTGCGGTTGCGATCGCAACTTTGGTTTTTTCAAAGTTTCTGTTGCGGTTGCGTCGCAACTTTTTTTGTGATGTTGCGGTTGCGGTTGCCCCGCAACATTTTAAAAGTTGCGTGCCCAACACTGCTTAAATCAGTGCTCATGCATTGAGGTTTAAACAATTTTTCCCTTAAAGGCCTACAAGCTGTTATCAAAGACATCCTATAAATCTTTCAATGAGTACAAGTGACGGAACCTCCCCACCTAAGCCTGCAGCTCTGTCACGCTCTCACATTGAGACCCATTCGACCGTAACAGCTGCTGTCTTATTGGTACCTTCTTGGCTGAAAAATTACATTTTTTATTCCTTCAAAATTTGTAGGTGCTTAAAAAATATCTTCATGGGACTCTCCCAGGATCTCTTTTGCACGATTGACATACCACCTCTTTGTACCAAAGCAGTCCTAAGAGTAAAATAAATTTTCATTGTCCAAAACCAAATTAACAACCAACGATGCTAGATAATAATGTCTTGTTAGGAAGGAAGCATTCTCCTAAAAATCTTATTTTCCTGAGAGATGGCGCTCACCATTTATGCAGCTTACTCACTGGAGGGAAGGATCCTTCCGTGACACTCGTTATGTTCAGGCAATAAAAATATATCATCAATACTAGGAGTAGGAGAATGAGCTATAGCACCCCGAGTCATAAATTGAGCGTTGCGGTGAAAGTGTGATTCTAACACGAGGAGCGGTGTGCGGCGAGCTCTTCACGGTGTCCAGCTCTGCATATCAGGAAATTTATGCTGCCATTATTCTCTCTTATAAACCGAGATATATCAGCGAGCAACTACCGATGTGTCGAATGAAAACGACGACTACGGGCGCCGCTGCAGCACAATCTTCATTTTGCCTTGATTCTCATTCCCTGCGAGGAAAAAATGACGCGTCACAGCAATCATTTTCCGCAAGCGCCGGATCATTTCTGCCATCATGAGTTCCGTTGAATGTCAGTGGGGACAAATCATTGGAATCTGTCTTTATAGGGCGATTTGCTAACTTCATGCTGCCAAGGAATTCATTTCTTCGCTACAGCGCCAGTATAGTGTCACAACAACCACAATTCGCCAGATAAAAAGTAAAACTTTACATTTCTGTATTTGTCGACAATCAAACATTTCTCATCACTTCAAGTTAAAATCTCTTAATTATACATTACTTCCAACTGTGTATTATGCTGCTTTGCCATTTGTGTTATCATTTATTACTTTACTGCTCGCAAAGCTTATATTTGCATCAACATGTTCCATAGTTCAGGTGTTTCAGACGTTCCAACATTTGTCCCGCCCCACTTACACTACCATGCAACTGTCCTAACACACAGCAATTTTGCAAAGGAGGTATATAACACCTTTTTTCCGTAGGCTCAAGTCTTAAGCAGATTTATAGGAGAACCTGCGCGGCGGAGAAAATATCGGATAAGTGCAAGGCCATTCGTCATGGAGAGCAGTGTAATCTAGAGGTGCGTTTCAGCAGCCACAGCTGCAAAATTTATTGACACCAACGCCTTATTCAAAGCTAGCCAATTTGAGGATTTATGAGCTCCCTAACTGTGACATATACGAAGACGACCGAATATGTGTCGCTCATAAATATCCCTGGAGTGTGGATGTGGCAGCCTCGGAATCTATAGAGGGCGATAAATTCTTGCTTCCCTTCGAGAAGTAATAACAGTATATTTGGACGAGGGAGAGCTACTTTATTGCACAACACAGCAGTGCTGGCCGCATACACTGCGCTTTGTCTATTACTTTCTTGAGCTGGGATCAGATTAGGTCACACAGGAGCGAGCTCGAACAAGACAGAACTGCTCCAGAGAGAACGCTGGAGATCTTTTGCGAGCACTGCTTCTGCCAACAATAAGAGGCGCTTCATAAGTTTGGAACATATTCTCAAATAGACAAGAAGAAAATAAGAGGTAATCGCAATACCAAGTCGCGTTTTCCCTTTTACTTCACCCCACGTGTGTGCTTCAAATACTGGCACACGAAACTCGCTTCTGGCTTCCGTGAGGTGTGAATTTACGATTCCACGCCGCATATTGGGTGTGAATTATATTTTGGATGGAACTTCCATAAAAACTCTGTAAGATCTAGCATCGCCGTTCAATATAACTTAGTGCCCAAAATGAAGCATTCGTCACGTACGTAACAAGAAATTATAAGCCGTATGAAATGTGAAATAATTGGCAATAAAAGAGGGTGAAAAAAATTAAATAAATTGATTTTTTCATCAAGCCCATAATTATACTAAATGCAGTCCTTTCCATGCCAAAATATCCTCCGATGAGTGGTGCTCTAAAGGCGGAAGGTGGATGGGATTCTTAACCTTTGTTTGACACTTTTGAAATATTAGGACATTAGTAAGCCATACTTTGCGATGCGTGTGGTGTTGGGTGAATCAAAATAAAAAGTCGTTCAAGAAATCAACGAAGACCGAGAAAGTGCTGTAAAGCAATGCACGTCATTCCATGGGTAAGTGTTTGTTTACGAGTTCATATCTCGTACCTAAAATTCAGTCAGAAATTGAACTCGATCTCTTTCTCAATTATTTGAAATTATTGAAACACTTTTATTATTTTTTCTGTCTTTCCACGAGTCCATTAAAAGAATGTTGAATGTTGAACGAGTACATTAAAAGAATGCTGTCAAGTCGCTAATGAAATTCCAGTTTTTTAAATTATCAGTAGATGAGTTTTGAAATGTCTTCTGAGATATTTAAACTAACAGAGGAGCGTGAATGCTTCTCATCAGTTGCATCAATTTGACCGTTCTATTTACTTGTTCCAGTTAATTGCTCTTAAAGCCACTGAAGTAATAGCACAGAATTCTCCACTCGTATTGTAATTCATAACTCCCATGAGAAGGAGTATTTGAATATATTATTTCTATTTCACTCCCTCCCCTCCCCGCCTCCAGCAGCATGTTGTAGGTCACATCGGGGAGCCTCCGAATGACAAGAGGAGTGCATGTTCAGTGGTACAAAACCCAACCACAAGCCTCCATTTTCGCTAAAATGGCGGCTTTCACTCAAAGCCAGACTGGATTGCAGCGGTACGAATCAATGTGTCAGTCAAACGCGCTGTAATGAGACCTTTCGAAAAGTCTGAGTGCACCCTAATGGTGCTATCGCTGCAATTATTGAGTCCTCCATTATTACTTAATTTTAGGTGACTGACGTCTGCCTCTGGCAGCCAAACACGCGATTCTTCATCGTCGAGTGAGGGCAAGACTCGCTTGCGAGGCAAGTAAAGTTTGTACAGGAGCGGATCGGATTGAACTTAGGGCACAGTACTCTTTTGAGTTCAACCACAAGGGTACCGCCGCAGGCACTGGAACAACTGCTCTCAGTTGTGCAGGAACTCCACTGAGACCAGGAACTGCGTTTCGTGGTTCTATGGTACTCGGTATAGAACTTCTCAGTACCCAGATGTAAAAACTAACATCTTTGGAAGTGCCAAAAATCATTCACTGACGTTGTTTTAACGAGCCCGTATTTGGAAAAATATTGGCAATCGTTTGTCACGCTCCCGCAATGGTCACGCGTCCATACAAATCGTTCTTGGACGCTTGGTGGAAACACGCCAGAAAAAACACGCTTGGAGAAAACACGTCTCAATAGAATTGCTAGGATGAAATGTTTAACTCAGCCACGATGTAAAAAGTTCCATGTTATTGTTGGCTGGGGTAAAATCAGATTGATAATTGATTTTTCACGTTTTGTATTCGAAACAATAAAACATATCAACGGGAAGTTTGCGTCAATTTGACTACAAAATTATTTTTTGATTCCCGAAATGAAGAAATTAATTCCTTACATAGAAAGTTTGTGTAATACCACAATGCATGGAATGTTTGAATTACACATAACTAACTGAATTGTTCACTTTACATTACAATTAAGTTCAGGGGTTAGAGAAGCAAGTGCTTAGACTGACCCTTGGAGAACGGACCTCAGAGGAAGAGCCGATGCATCGTTACGGCAGTGCAGAGAAACAGCAGCTCTCTCAGGAAGAAAGTTCTTGACAGGAGTTGTACCGCTATTAAAGCATTGAAAAAGATCTTAATTGGGCTGCAAGTGAGCGAGGGTAAGATGGATGAGGACCGTAGAGACGGATGACTGTTGCAGTGACGGATGACGGCTGCTGTGATGGATCACAGAGGCGGACGCTAAATTAGTGAGAGCGAGAGACACCCTCCACGCCGCTGATTTATGAAGCCAACGCCTGACACATTGCGGGGTCCTGCCCCTCCGCACTCCTGGCGGGGTGAGCTTTATTCTGGCAGCCGCTTCTGGTGGTGGTGTGGTTGTGCTGGTGGTGCTGGTGTTGGTGTTTCACTAACACTCAAAGCCAGTCTGGATTGCAGCTGGAATGAAAGATTTCACTAAAAAATGAACACATTCATTGTAGTTGTCTTTTTGAGAAGAGGCCGAAAGCTTAGCAAACTGGTCGGTTGTGTACTACTATGTGTGTGGACACTGTCACTAGATCTTCTTGGATAATGTGAAATAGTACTCATTCTCGTCGCCTTAGAGAGGTTTTTCTTTGAGCACAATTTCGGCGCTGAGGTTTTATCCTTCAACGTGTGATTTCTTGTTCATCATAATTAAAATGGTTGTAACAGAGTTATTAATCGTGACTGCAATAACGGTAATATTATAACAGCTCGTATTGTTAAACTGGCACCTAAATCAAAATAGGAATGGAACTGTCACTCGGCAGTGAACTTCGAACAATTTGACGGAAAATGATGTATGTCAGAACTCTTTACATGCACAGACATGAACTTTAAAATCTACCTGAACTGTAAAAAGCTAAAATGCCGTGTTATGTTTAAGTTGTAGTTCAACCACGCAACGCGTTACTAAGTGGAATGAAACTTTTATGGTGGGGTAACTGGCAATTTCGTATCGTGTTTTATTTATAGATTCCAATGTTCATACACTGAGATCTTGGATCAGTTCAAACAGTACTGCATGATGGCTATTAATAGAGTATGTTTGGCTATCGTAGTAGTGTTCCTGCGCTTAATTATGGATGGAGATTTTGAACATCATTCTTCATTCAAATCGATTCGAGCAAAAATTTCTTATTTATTAGGCAGGTAAACCAAGAGCGCCTTGGGTTTCAGCAGACGATAACTTTTCTTCACATTACACGAGGAGCTCACGCTATGAACCGAGATTCTTTCGAAGAACACAGTTTCTCAGCGGCATTAAAAATAGATCACTTCATAAATTTGAGCATTCTTGCTCCTCTCGTTTGTAGGAATTTTCTTTTCTGTTAGCGCTCAAACATCAATGTACACACCGACTTGCCTGAACCATGTTGCCACCATCACCTACACTCGGACTGTCATTTTGGGCAAAAAAGTTATTCGCTAAAAATAAAGAGGTAAAATTTGACTCTGACTTCACTAATGTTTTTCGCTGATGATTTATTCTCTCAGTTATCTACAAAGGGAATGTTTAATAAGTATCATTCTTCTTCCAGGTGCTCAATTCACATTTAATCGAGTAAAATGTGCGAATTGACAATACGAACCTGGCATTTTATAAATTTCAGAGCATGGTTCACGGTTCACTAGCACAGTTGAACATGGTTTGACAAGCTCACATTTTATAGGAGGACTGCAAGATCGAGCATAACGTTGCTTTTCTGGCTTCAGAAAGCAAATCTGGATACAGATTTTTATATTTTATTTTTCCGAATGATGAAGTAGCCCTCACGTTAGGCTTCAAGTTAGCAAATATTACAGTAGTAGAATACACGGCCCGTCAAAAACGACGGGATTCAACAATTCCCTTGAATCAATCTTCCAGATGTGGAGGAGAAACAAAAATATCCATCGTAATAGTACCCGTGATTAAAATATTCTTGTTCTTGAGCACTGGTGAAACTCGTATCACAGAGACGATCGTAAAGCATCCTTATGAGTGAGACAGAGAGACGGAAGAAGAGGACGCCAAACAAATACTGTAGATTAATGAATAAACTCACCAAGGGTATTATTAGGTAAAAGTTTGGTCAGTAACTGCATGATCGTCAAGGCTGAATATTGTGTGCTTGCATAGTTTGTCCAAAAAAATTCTTGTTTCATTCAATAGTGGATTGAATTAAGTCACTGTTCTTCCCTTTTTGATTAGAGCATCAAATTTTAGCAGTCCGTAGAACACACGAGGGCGGTGTTACTGCCTGAAAAAGATGCCTGCCAAGAGTTAAAGATAATTATAATTACTAGCAGGACCCATGGAAATTCCACGGTCATTATTATTGGAAACATGGGTGAACCCGTGAAATAATTCCAAAATAACCCATCCTAACCCAGCATAACCTATCCTAACCAATGTTAAGCTAAGATAACCTATCTCAGCCTCATCTATTCAAGCCTAACCTATCTTTACTTTAACCCATTATTATTATGTTCTAATATCCTAGCCTAACCTATCCTAGACTATTGTTACAAATCCCACCTAATCTTTTACATCATTACCTGGCCTAACGTATCCTAGCAGGACCCGTGAAAAAATTTCAACATAACCTGCTCCGAGAAATTCCAACAAATTATCAAGCTGTAGCATAGATACCGTAATGGTCTTTGTATTTATTGATGAAGGCGATAAAAGCGAGACGGACCGACTAACTAAGGAAGGAACAAGCAGAATTATTATATGACTAGCATGACCCGTGGAAATTCCACGGACAGTATCCTCAATGAGCTAGGTAGATCCGTGAAAAAATTCGCTCAACATTACCTAAGAAATTCTAACATACCCATGCTAACCTAACATATACTAACCTATCCTATCCTAACCAAAGCTCTCCTGATAATATGGCAAACATAAAAAAAACAAGAACCCGTAAAAATTTTAATTTTAACATTACCTATGCTAACCTAACCTATCTTATCCTAACCGATCCCATCCTAACCTATCCTATCCTAACCTATCCTATCCTAACCTAACCTAATTTGATCTGTACTAACCTATCCTATCCTGAATTATTTGAATTATCGTAATCAATGAGTTAAGCAATGTCATCGTTCAGCTACGGGGACCCGTGAAAAATTTCCCTCAACATTACCTAACAAATTCAAACATAACATATTCTGTCCTAACCCATCCTACCCTAACATATCTTACTATCCTATCCTGAACAAATCTATCATGATAATATGTCAAACATAAAAAACCATGGACCCGTGGAAAAATTTCATGAAAATTACTTGAACTATGCTAACCTGATAAAATGTCAAACGTATCAATGCATGTAAAGGCGATCTTTCAATGTCACACTCAGGAATTCGGTATCCATGATACTGCAAACTCGGATGAGAGCGTAAAGGACGGACTAACTAACTAAGGGAGGAACAAGTAGAATATTATTATATAATGATTCTTCAATAGATGGAGTGAGGTAAGAATGCGCGCGCAGGATTGCAGGATGCGCATGTCACAAACTTCAAATGTGATAAATAATGAACAGCGTATACAATCAGAATGAGAACAGATAAGAGTGAATGAATTTCATTAAAAATTCTAAACTGCTCAGTTGAGAACTTAGGAGAAACTTTGACTGAATTGCGTAATCCATTCTTAGTATTTTCTGGTTCTAGTAGCTTCGCAGTCTTTGTCCATTTACTGCGAAAATATTAGTCTACAGGGCAAAATAGTGTAGTATTCTGAAGTGGAGATGCAATCGCTTTGCAAGTATCAACAGGTATAACTGCTACGTTTTTCGAAGGAACTGGTTACCTAAACGACGTGCATGCAGTTAAAAACTCTATAAAGACAAACTCGCCACATATCTCAGCAGTACCTAAACTGTGTTTGAGAATAGAGTTTCACTATGTTATGCTCAGTAATAACCTATTCTCGCTCATCCAACGAGCCCTGATAAAGGGCTAAAAATTCGACTCTAATCACCAAAGAGCGTTTGTGGGCAAGTTTTAATGGGAGCGTTAACTGCGGGACGTTCGTAGCTGGTGCTCATAAAGCTACCTATCTGAGACAGGGCTCCTGGCTATCGCCTTAAACCATCTTTATAGCTATTTATAATTATGGAAGCTCATAGTGGAGGCCACCTTCCCGCTTTCACTTTATGCTCAGTCGAGAATTGATTGTTTACGCGCGCCGTGCGTAACGCTCAGTCAAGGATTTTACTGCACACGCGCAGCGTAAGCAATGAAGAACACCGCGCTAGATCTCGCAATGTTCTTTTCAACACAAGTCATGTCTTAAATACTCTAACTCGGAGCTGAAATGGTCTACACCTTTTTCACTTCAAATTAATCCAAGTCAAGTTCAATTTAATCCAAGTCAAGTTCAATTTAATCCGAGTCAAATTCAATTTAATCCAAGTCAAGTTCAATTTAATCCAAGTCAAGTTCAATTTAATCCAAGTCAAGTTCAATTTAATCCAAGTCAAGTTCAATTTAATCCAAGTCAAATTCAAATTAATCCAAGTCAAGTTCAATTTAATCCAAGTCAAATTAAAATTAATAACAGTCAAATTTTACACACATGTATAGGAATACATTTGGATTTTATGTATGTAATGCATGTTGTATTCCGTACTATCGGTTTTAAAAAACATTTAAAAATGCCTTTTTCAGTATTTTATGTACCGATTTCTCTAATATAGGAGTATAGAAGAAAAGTGTTTCTCATTGAATTTGAATCAGCGCTTCCCTCAAGATGGATCTCTACAACCAATCAACGGACTATTAAACAAGTGAAGATGAACAAGAAAATATACGTGCAAGAGTGAGAAGAGGAGTAGAGGAAAATACAAGAAAACACGAGAAGAAAAATGCAGAGTGATAGATGCTGCATTGAAAGATGAAGATTAGAGAGCAGTGGCAACATTTTTCACGCTAATGCAGGAATGTCTCTGTGTAGTAATGTACTCATATAAATTGTAATAAAACGGAATCGTACATTAGTACTCAGTGAATCGAATTTGTATATTATTTTTAGATTGAATATACAGATCGTCCGGTATTAATCTTTTGTATTTGCATGTATATGATTTCAAATATTTATATAAATATATATGTGATAAAGTGGAATTTCACGCAAATAAATATCTACATGAGTAAATAAATCCTCGAAACTATGTGTATGTGTGACAAAAAATTACAATTTGAACATAAATATTTGAATGTATGCACACTGTCATCAATGTAGAATTTTAAAACAACTTCAATGAGGAGTATAATGCGAAGTTTTATAATTGACTAGCATCTTTTACACCGCTCAAAGATCTGAATCACACTCTGCCTCCTGATACTGGATACTTACCACATTTTACGACAGCTTGTTTTTATATTGCAGAAATTTTATGCATTCCTTGCTGAAAGGAAAAACGTTTTTCTTGCTCATCACATCCAATAGATACATATTTAACACAAAAAAAAACTCAAATTAACAAGTGATTATGTCAATTTTTAACTCAACTTAGGGTTCGATTAATTTGAATATGACTTGGATTAATTTGAACTTGACTTAGATTAAATTGAACTTGACTTGGATTATTTGAACTTGACTTGGATTAAATTGAACTTGACTTGGATTAATTTGAACTTGACTTGGATTAAATTGAACTTGACTTGGATTAATTTGAACTTGACTTGGATTAAATTGAACTTGACTTGGATTAAATTGAACTTGACTCGCATTAATTTGAAGTGAAAAAGGTGTAGTATGCAAGGTTAAATTTGTTTCAATCTTTCATTAACTCCATCGTATGATTGTCAAAGGTAAATGCTTCTGGAATAGAATAATAAAATTTATTTTGCCTCAAAACGCTTCATTCTCCGCTGGAGATGTTTTTGTGCTGCACCACTAAGCATCCTTGTTCTGTATTTAGAAGTAACTGTGATCGAAAATGTCGACAAACTGGCGATGTGACAGTGGAAAGATTTCCTCCGAGTCTTTCAAGCTAAATACGAAATTATTGTCCTCTTGAACAAGTACAGTTGTAATGTTTTCAATGCAATTCACGCGTATGAGCGATGTCATACAATTTGAGGTTAAAAAATTTTTCCGCCTGCTAGGTATAAATATGAATAGCATTTTGATTTATTTCCTAGTTGCATACATTTGGGGGTAGACAAGTTCCAAGTTAAATTGAGGAAGTCTCGCCAGAACGAGAATGCTGACCAGCCTATGGCCATAGAGAACACACAACCTAGCATCGCGAGGAATACTTTCAGAATGTTTTCAACCTACGAAGGAACTTAAGAACAGTTTTCTACCTGTGACGCCAAAGAAGGTATTTAGTCAAGATCTATTCCAAATACCGAATATCCAAAGAAGCTATTATAGGAACAAAAGGGTAAGCTCTCTCTCGCGGAGTTCTAAGCCTGGAATTATAGACAATGCCATCATTTACGTGTTAGTCCTCAAATAGAAGGTCTTAACAAATTATTCTCATGGGTACATATGAACCTAAAGATGTGAGGTGTGAAGATCTAGACCGGTGTAGGGCTCTTGTCCAAGTGGCACTTTGTGTGGCTGTAAACATGGACTCTGTCACAACACATCAGGGATAATCTGGAGGTGGAAGGATGTTCTCGGCAGGGGATAGACAGCTCACCATTGGCTCCAGTCGCCTGAAAATAATGAGCAAGGCTGGAAAGGCGTTGTAGATCGTCTGATAGCCCAGGGGAGCTCGGGCTGAGGTCTCGGACGCCTCATGCTTAGCTGCAGATGGATGAGCGTGGCCATGATGGAGCAGCTCTGGCTTCCACTCACATGTGCAGCGAGCACGAAGGCAAGATAGTCTGGAAAATTTGTCGAATCTCTTGGTACTAAAAGGTTTTCGGAATAATGTTTGGGAAGCAGTAAGTTTAAGAAGAAAACTTTGAAACTGTGGAACGAGAAGTAACCCTGCTTTTTTATTGAAATTTTCGAAACATGGTGCATAGCATTTAATATTGTGGTAATAGGTGATATGAATTATAGCGGCGATAACGAATTAAAAGTAGTGATATGAGAAATAACAAGCTTGTGATTAAACGGACAATGACACAGATTCAAACGCATGTCTTTAAGATCTCATTTTTTTTAACGCAAAGTAATTTAAAAACGCCTGACTCGCTGAAGGCGCTCATAATTGCTTTCCAAGCCCATGACATTCGCTTAAGAGTAATAGCATTTGAGAACGACAAAATAAATACAAAAACTCTAGCCTAAGACCTTTTCTACACCCGTTGACATATATGATTAGAATAATAATAATAGCGCCACTGAATAAATGAACAAAGCTCCGAACAATACTCCCTTGTAGTACTCACTCAAGCTTATTTTGGCTTTTTAATTTTGCGAAAAATTATGTACCCTATAGAATAATAACACAATTTCTATTGCCCTTTGTTGTAAAAAAATTATTATAGATACATATATGAAAGCTGACAAAGAAGTAGAAAATTATAACTCCATCCAATGAATATGAATATAAAAATTACTGTGCTGTGTTACCAATTGACAAACTTATGAAACGAAAAGGTTTCGTTCCCGCACTCTTTGCCAGCACAACATCAAAGCCATAATAACCCGCCAAATTTTCGACACTAAACAGTGAAGGATTGTGCAGCAGCATTGCACTGAAGACCAGTTTGAATAATCATGCATTTATGTCGACATTAAGGTGGTGGAGGCAAGGAAAATAATTTTGAAATACCGAATACCTTAAGAAGAACTTCAGGAAGCACTTACGGCTATTGTAAACTTATGAACTTATCCCGCCTCATTCGTTGTGTAGACGTTGCGTAGACATTACATTGTTCGCGAAGGTACCAAATGAGTGCACCTATTCATATTAATGAATTTCATTGAAAACGACTGAATTTACAATCTTTCACAAGGAAGCAGTAGACCAAAAATCTGTAACACTTATCAGTCTTGTAGTCAAGATCTATGATAACTCTTTTAATTATATTTTACACATGGTAAATCTCAATTCCAAAATGAAAAGATCAATGATCACGCATTTTCCGGTAATCATTTTAACTCTTCCGTTGTTCGAGAAACTGTGAGGAAAATTTTTATGATGAAATATCTAAGCTGCATTCTTTCAGTTCGCAACTTAGCACTCAGCGCAAGCCTTCGATCTCAGCGTTGCTGCTAAATCCGTCATCGGTAAGCATGCCTCGCATGCTAAGGCACCTTCCAATTAATCCACGAAGAGCTTGGACTTCTTAGAAAACTGCTTAAATTTAAGGCCATCTGCACCATAATTGCAACAAAGACATGATGGAAGCGAGTGTATTTGCTGGATCGAAGGAAAAATAGCATTGGCTTTTATTATCCCACGTTGATGTTGATGAATAACATTTTTGCTGTCACTACCCCGCAGTTTGCGAGGGAATTTGCACTGACGATATTGACGCCATGGGAACAAATTTTGATCGAACGGACGATGGAGAATGGTAAAATAGCAAGCCACTCAAAGTGACATGGCTAGTACAAATATTACATCAATATGATATTATATTCTAAGTTATTAAACATGAGTCTAATCTACCCGAATGATCTAGGTGATGAAATGAATACTCGCCCATCGCGTTATCTTGATGTTACGGGATTCACTTGGAGTGCATATCAGAAGACCATATGCTTCTGTGTAACTTAATCGTAGGCCTCCTGGTGCGCTGGCCCAAAAATCTCAAAACAAAGCTTCATACCACAAAGGCCTGGCCTGGAGTAGGCCTACGATCGCCTCCAGGTCGCGCCTATCGCAGCAGCACATCGCCACCGCGGCCTGGCCTCCGGCCCATGATAACTTTGCCTTCGTTGCCACACCGATCGTTCAGCTCACTTAGTAACGAAGTAGACATTCGGCGAGGAGACGCCCTCATTCTCAACGAACAACATCTCTGTAACATCCAAATCAGTGTGCGCCTTGTTCAGTCGCAACGGTGCTAGCGTAGTCAGCAAATAGGCAGGTAAATCCTGAAAAAGGTTCCTAAATAAACAGGGGGATTCACCACGGAACAGTATGCGGTGTGTGATTTTCACTTAAAACCACAATTTTTTGTATTTGAAGCCTTGATATTGCAGAGGACAATTAGCCA
The DNA here is from genome assembly GCA_014220935.1 of Platorchestia sp. MABIK. Taxonomy (NCBI): domain Eukaryota; kingdom Metazoa; phylum Arthropoda; class Malacostraca; order Amphipoda; family Talitridae; genus Platorchestia; species Platorchestia sp. MABIK. Next base: position 86,842 of record JACJUY010001968.1, read on the forward strand.
GCCCCTGGCAAGGAGAAAAGATCCTAGTATTCAAAGCAGGACATTTTGTTTCTCGTTCATTCGAGAGATTATGATACCTTAGGTACAGAGAGCTGCATCCCATTCTTCATTAGAATGGTTACAAAGCACGGGAATAGAGTCGGCATCACAATGGGCACTTTTTCATGAGCATAAGTTGCGCTAAGAACTTAGTGTTTGTTTCCTTTGCTGCCCTCTAAGTCAAAATAATGGCCCCGGTAACATGAGATATGAACGGCCACCTATTACTCCGAGGAAGGAGCGTGTAATTCATTTTATTTTTTATAGGAAAGCGCACAAACACTTCTCCACTTGTTTCATCCCAATCTACCGCAATTGAAACGTGACCCATTCGTCGAACTCATGCGTACGGATAAATTATACCGAGCTGCGCGGAAAAGAATTTCCAGCCGTTAGTATTTATGAACGAGAAAGAAACTTTCGCAAGAGAAATGAAACAAAGAACCTCGAAAAGAGCTATTAACTCTCACCCTCAATGGTCGAAAGTGTCAGTCCTAATGGGCTAACGAAACGAATGGGATTCATGTGTCGAGCTCTTATTTGAAAAATGGCCGTGATAACAGGCCAAATTAATGAACGAATTTGAAACTTTTTTCCGTGAAGTAACTGTGGGTAGCTCATGTTGAGCCGATGTGTTTTTCTCGGGAACACTTGTGGAATTTTAATTTTATTCAACAGTTAGATAATAACAATTTGGTTTAACAAAAACGAAGTTCAAATTTGAAATTTCTTGAAAAAAGTACTTGCTAGATGGTGATAATTTGAAGACACCATTTTTTGGTGCTTATAATAATCTACATTTAGGAAAATATTCATCCTTCCTCTCATGTTGTGCTTTGCGCATGGGAGAGGCGCGTAGACTGCGGTTGAAGCATCACTGGGGCACAATAAAGTATTCCTTACGTCAGTGAGCTCAGTAATGACAGAGATTATGGTGGTCTATGAGAGTGCTTGGCAAAGTCAGCGGTCGGTAAATGTCTTACATTGCGCATTTTTTATTGGAGATTTTATGTTCTGTAAGAGATCCAACTTTTAGCTAGATCCGTTACTGAAGAAGCTGCAATTTCAAACATAATCTTCGAACCTAAATTTGATTTGATATAAAACATACATAGGACCATTAATTTCTATCAAAAATGTTAATTTTAATATTCGAAGAGGAGGTTCTAAGTGTTGTGGTAGAACATTGAAATTAAATCACACTTCTCTTTCTTTTTAATTTCACATATCGTTTTGGGATTAAGATAGATGGCATTTTTTGTCTTTTGATCCATGCTGTTAAAAGGTTTTGGAAAAAAGTTTCTGTTAGTATCATTCGTCCTTTGATTAAAAGTACATTCTTCACTCCAGTGCCACACTATCAATGTTACACGAGCACTTGTTTTGAGAAGTTTTGAGACTCTTTTCTATTTGAAAATTTTGGAATACCGATAATTAGGTATCAGAACAGTTCAGAGATGCCTTCCGTATTTAAAATGCAAGGGCATTCAAAATGATCCGTTCTCCTGCCAGTTTTATTATTTCAATCGAACTTTTCATGTCAGCTGCAGCGAAAAAGAAGTGAATAACACCATGAAGACTTAACAGCGTTATATCAAATGAAGTAAAAGTGTTTCGGAAAAGTGATAGGTACAATTCATGCTGCTGCTCTCCATTATTTGTTTAGCTGATCGCTTTCCAGAATGAAGGAGCTTTTAACAGTCAACAATTCGGGTCTGGGCCTTTTGAGGCTCGTTTTCAAATTTTGCCGACCAAAGTTGACGGTGTACAATTCTATGAATACTATTTAGTACTTTAAAAACGCAAATGTGGTAGAAAAAAAAACCATACAAGACTATTAAATTTCCACCTACCACATAAACATAATTTTCACAAGAAAATTATGGGAATGAATATGCAAGCTCACAGAGATGCATTCGACGGGAATGGGTAGAGACAGTTTACTGCTTTTTATGACCTACAGCTCAAAATTCCTGTGGTCCTTTTCTGCGTGACTAGTCAAGCAATATAAGCTCCCAGTTCGAAAACAATGCATCTTTAATTGGAATTTTGAAGTTACTTCCAAACAACCTCTCTTCACCGCAAGAGTCCCACATTTGTCATTCACACAACACTATCGTTAATGTACATTATAAGTCGCAGCATGCTTCCATAACGAATCCGCGCCTTTTCTTGTCAAGCTGCCACAAAGGAGAGAAGTTTCTATTGTTCTATGAACAAATTCATGGGAGCATGGGCGAGTTAGGCCGTCAGCGGGAGCTGTCACTGAGAAATGTCCGACTGTCGAGCTAATCGGGCTTCTTCATCTGACTTTTGACAGTCTGCGATGGATATCAGGACAGGCAATTGACAGCCTCCTGACGGCACTACACGCACTCGCAGCGCTGCACAACCCTGCCTGCACACTTGCAACCACCTCATTTTTATTAATGATCAACTGAAGCTCGCATCGCACGGCAAATGATGCACATGCAGAAACACTTTCCATCTTAAGAAGCTTTCTGATGCTCGCGTTAATGAAGCCTTGCTGGAGGATGAACGAGCCAAAGGAATATGCATGCAAGGCTCCGTGTTGCTTTAATTAAGAAGAGCGTTATCCTCCCTCTGAGCGGATCCTGTAAGTATACTGCGAATACACGATTAAGATTTTTAGGATATATAAAGCGGAATTATTTTCTCAGCAACAGAATTAAAAACAAACCGGTGATGCACCCGTTCGCATATTTGTGAAGAATTGGGAATTAATGAGCTTGCCTTTAGCTCACAGAATTATTGCAACACTGCGACTCTGTTCCTCTGTCAGGAAAAGAGGTAGAAGATACTTTTCCATAAGTAATATTCTTCACTAAAGTTTCTCAATGACCTGTGACTTAAATACATGTACGTTTGCAGGGAGATCACTGTGAACCCAGAGTAAAATACTGAGCTAAATGGAAATGGTTTCCTAGCGACACTAATTAATATTCTGTGCAGCTGTTGAGGGATGAAACTTAGACTGAGTTACAGAAGTTCCCAAGTCTATCTAGGGAATCGAACACTGTCACACCTTATGCTCACAAGCAAGTCCCACCACTAGAAAGGCGCAAGCTTTTTCCAAGTTGGTGGACCGAAAAACGCTCACCTAAGGGGAAAATTAATTAATTTGCTCATTGCAATTGCAGTTTGTGCAAAATTTCAATTGGGTACGTTATTCCACTCGCAGTGTGCGTTCCAGCTCGAGGGGAAATACTCTCTGATCCCAAACGTGTGGATCGCATTCCAATATTTGAATGATTCCTCAAAATGCTTCCTTCTGAATGATTGGTGGCAACTGTGTAGAAAATAAAGAGTTTTTTGAGTTTACCAATCTTTCATAATACGTTTGCAGCACATATTTTTAAGGTACCTCACTGCATAAGTCACGCAATCAAGTGGTCAGCTACACGTGACGCTCTTGTCAGATCTGAGTGCGCTAAAGCGTCTCACCGAGACAAGTTATGAACATTTAATTAAGTTCCAGGGCGCATTTTGACAGGGAACACCTGCCCAGTTCCCGCATCCAATTGTGCGGGAGACATGTGCGGTCGCATTTCCACAGGCGTTGCCGTACATGTTCCGCACCAAAATTAGGGAAATTATTTATAATTTTCGAAGAATAGCACAAGTGAAGCAGCGCAAGGACAGGATTACAACAGGTGCCTCTTGAAGACATGTGTCCTGCGTCGGATTTTATGTAGTGATATAGGCACGGAAAATCACGTGATGGTTGTATATATTAGAGAGTATATGACCATCATTTAGGTTGGCCATCGGCAGTAAATCTCCTTTTGGCCACCGCACATTGTCTCGCTGCGGGCTAAATCACCGAGATGTCGCCTATAAAGTCACTTAGGAGGCGCTATCAGGATACCATCGAGAATTTATATGACAAATATACGAGCTAGAGTCCGTGGAAGCTTCTCATAGGACAACATTTATTGAGCGTTTAGAGCGCTCCGCGAGCGAGCGCGGCTTAGTCCCAAGAACTTTTTCGAGGGTTCGCTCATAATAATTGATGAGAGAAGGCGATAAGCGCACTTTTGAGAACTATTCCATGACTTACCGCGCAGATAATAATCTCCCTCACGGCCAGCCATGTAGGGCCGGCATATCGCATTCATAATTGGGATATGAGCCCAAACTTGGAATTCGAAACTCCTTTGTTCCGCTGGGTTTGCTTTTGTTTATCCGAAAAGTTGTGCACACCGCGTCCGTCGCCCTCTGCCTAGCGCATCTGATGACGGCTGATTGATACGCGCTTTGTCATTCTCTCCGCTGGCAGTTCAGTTCTTGTGTAGAGGTGACTGGCTCCAAAATGCGTTCCTAAGCAGCAGAGCTGCCTAAAAATACGCTAGAACATGAAAACGGCGAGGAACATTTTATACACGAGATCAGTTTACCTTAGATTCATCCTACTGAAACTTAGTACTTATTTTTTCAAGTGTAATTGGAAACAATGTCATGGTTGTATCTGACAACAGGTTCAGAATATCCATTTTTACTCGAGCATCCAGTAAGGAATCGTTTCTGTTTCAGCGTAGTTTTCAAATCTATTTACATGGAAATAAGTGTATACTGTCACCATAATCAAGTATTCATAAAGGGGGTTCAGACAGGCCTTTGAATAGTTAGTTATCTCTTTGTTTGAGAATTCTGGAGAATGTATTCATGAATTGTCACTCCAGAAACGAGTTATGAAATTCTACGGATTTTCCTGAATACATTAGCTACTTCTTTCAGTACTTAAAAATTTACTTTGCCGTTGATGTCAGTTTTCTTGCTTGTCTAAGTACGTTAGAAATTCTTCTTTGTTTATAAATTTGAATGAGGTTATGACCCATTTATTGCCTTCTTTATCTAAATTTTGCAGGCTCTATCTAGACATCGGAGTTATGATTTAATAATTATGGGCTTCACATATATATGAATCATTCATTTGACTTTGTGATGATGCCTCAAAGAGTAATGACACGGAGATTGGAAAAGTAGCGATACAAAAGTTAGTTCTTTAATATAAAACGGTCAACAGTTTTATGCTATTCCAACCACTCTCCGGCAGAACCACTACTGTGGTTGAAGGGTTGATATGAAATTTAGGAACTGCGTATTTACTCTAAAATTAAGCACATCGCCATTTTAAATTGAGCATTTTGTTTTTTAAATTTATAGACTCGCTCACTGCTAGGAGTAAACCAAAGAAATACACGTATTGATACTCGTTTAGGGAAAAGTACTTTAGCAACACTTGATATTTACTGTTATTTGAAACTTTAGATGTCTTACGTCTGCCAGAAGACTTCCATTGCAGTTGTCGTACGAGTGCGGCAGTGCTGAAAGGCTGAAAATGGCAAGCTGACTCAGTAGCAGAGATCTCTTGCTAGCGGGTGGTGGTGTGAACGTGTGCTCTTTCGATCACGTACCTTTGTGTTGTGCAGCGCTCTAAGAAGACGGAGCTAAATGGTGGTGCTGGAGGCGGAAGGAATGTTGACTGCTGGAAGCAACCAATACTTGCAGCCAGATTACTTGTCACCAGTATCTACCACGGTAAGCACACACTCTTTCGTGTTTTTAAAAAAATAATTTCCCTCTGAAACGGCGATCTTCCTTCAAACGATTTCACTAATTTACTTCTATCGAGTGATCTGTATTATTGTGTTGACCAGTCGTGAGTCTCAGTTTTGACTTTGTAGTAGCAATTCATTTTCTCCTAATGAAAAATTGTGATAGCCTTTCATGAATACACTTTATTTGTGTGTCATACTAATAACTTTCACCAAACTTGGCCCCACATTTTATAGTATTATACCATATTTCTATGGCATTAGAGAACTATATTATATCGGACCAAAATTAAAAGACCGTAAGAATTGATCTCCGAAGCGAATGATTTACACAATGTCGCGCACCAAACTGTAATTGCTTAGGTTCTCAATATTCTTGTATTTAAAATAACATCAGTGAAGCGTAAGATTAATTTTAACGGTAACGTTGTGATGGATAGACCACTTGGTTAACCACTGCCGCTACATGGCAATCTTGGTGGTGTTGCGGCCAGCGCGTCTACCGGCCGGGCAGTTTTGTGTGCTCACCGCGGAGTCTGTGTTCTGCTTCTCAGGTTGTGTGTAGTGTGAGGTGTGTTAACTCGACCTCCTAAATTAGATTATTAAGTAACGTGGAATGTTGCGCGATGCTTCTCCCCGTTCTGGTGTAACTGGTCCAGGATGTTTCCCGTAACTCGGTAGAATGTTTTATTTTTTGTGAACTTCTACGATTTACCCCGCACTGAACTGATGCTAATTCAAATTTCAGGTTGATTGTAAATCGTATTTTGCATTTTTTTGACATTTCTTATGTCATTTTATTGAATATCCCATATTTTAATCTGTGGGCGCCAAAATTCGCCACAGGCATTCGGGAAAAAATAATTTGTTATTTTTTTTTAGATTTTCGTGAAGTAAATTCGACGATGTATTTATTTCAATAACACTTGTATATTGTGAGCTTAAACTAGAACATTAATGGCTGTAACGCGAAGGTAAGAGATGCTTCACTCGAGTTGCGCTCGCTGCCGGTCCAATTTGCCGCTGCTCTGAAACGCTCGCCCAGTCTACGGGACTGACTCTCCACGTTTGCATTTCACAGCAACTTTCACTTCAGTCTCCTAGATTTGGATAACGGTTTTTATTCCCTAAATGATTCAGATATTGTAAGGAAGTTAATTGGCTTATATTTTTGTAATGTTTTTGCTTACCATTTATAGGCTGCTAATAAATTTATTTTTCTTTTCAGCTGGATTCGAAAAAATCTCCCCTAGCGCTGCTCGCGCAAACATGCTCTCAAATCGGCGCAGACTCATCGAAGCCTCTGCCTTCGGAGAAGAAGAAGGAAGTCGACGAGAAGAAAGATAAAACTCCGACTCCAGCGGAGCCGCCCCGACGTTCGCCTGCGTTCAAGCCTTACGAATCGTCAACACCGCGCAAAGAAGAGCCCGACGAACAAACACGTCCCACCTCGTCTCAGGCGTCTGTGAGGCCGTCGTCGACTGCAAGCAATGGTGGCAGCAATCACAATAAAGATGAGGGTCGGCGTAGCAGCGAGGCGAGCACGTCCTCGGCATCGGCTACCCCTATAATTCGCTCAGGCCTTGAGGTGTTAGCAGGACACCCAAAGGACGTTCCTTTAGGAACCTATCGAGCGGGAGCCTCTTCGTTCTTCCCCTCAGGTTATCCTTCGTTTGACGCTCATCCTGCCTTCAGAGGCGCGCACCCTGGCCTCTTGCATCCCAGCTTCTCGTTATCAGGCCTCGCTTCTCTGTCGTCCTACCCTGGCCTCTACCCCAGCATGGTGCCCTCTCAGTACATCTCGTACACTCGGGTCAAGACGGCTGGCGGCGGCGATGCCATCGTGCCTGTATGCAGAGACCCTTACTGCACCGGCTGCCCCTACAGCTTACAAAATAATCATCTCCTGCTGTCTGGGGGAGCATGTCCTCCTTCCTGCACCCAATGTGAGCAAGCCAAAGCTGCTTTAAGTGCTGTGCCCGGCTTGGCTTCGGTGCCTCCTTCCTCTTTGGTGCCTGCGTCATCCCTCTTGCCTCCCACGACCGTTTCTTCGCTATATACCTCGTCACTTTTTTCTGCGGCGGTTCCCCCGCGAGGTTTTACATGCAGTTGGATGGCTGGAGCCGATAGCTATTGTGGCAAGCGCTTCAATTCTGCGGACGAGCTGCTGCAACACTTGCGATCTCACACAACTGCGTCTGTGTCTGAAGCCTCCGCCCTTAGCATGCTCTCCAATCCTCTCCACGCTCACGCAGCCCTCCTTAACTCGGCTGCAGCTCACTCGGCCCTCCATAGACCTTCATTTTCCCCTCCATCTCTGTCACCTCTTGCTCGTTACCATCCTTATAGCAAGCCGCCTACCGCCCTCACTCCTTCTCTCTCTACCTTACCTCCTTACCCCGCAACTGCCCTCACTTCTGCTGCCTACCCGGGCTACCCGTCTCCTTACACCAGCCTCTACCCTAGACCTTCCCTTTAGACTGAAATCGAGCGGACTTTCTGTAAATAAGACTACCGTAATCATTATTTTAGTTGTGCAATTATTATCACATCAACTTCGTTGGTTGTGTGTGCTCTTCGAAGATCAAAAGACGGTGCCAAAGTCCCGGCAGACTGACAACCAAAGCAATTGCCGCCTGGTAAATAAGTGAATCGTGGCTATTAGGTAACTGGAGGCTTGTAATTACTTGACCCACTTTCTTTGCTCGATTACTAGATGGAGAAAATGTACTTGGTAATTTGATGCTCAGTAGCCATCATTCTCTCGTATATTGCTTTGCAGAAACTCGAGGTACTGACACTTGATGCGACGGAGGTTTCCATTCGGAAAAAAAGGAACAATAAGTCAAAAGGAATGAGAGCTGTTAACTTTATTCCTTTTTTATTGTGCTTGTTATGTTGACGAACTATGTGCCTAAGGTTCCTTGACGTGTACATTTTATTTGGAAGAGTGAAGAGTGATCACTTGAATCAGTCATGGTCTAAAAGTGTATGAAATACAAAAATCGATACATTTGGTACTTGTTTGTTGTTTTTCTCTCTAGTGAGGATCTGAATTCGGTAATACTGATATTGTTGATGGTTCAGTGTCGGTTGTTTAGAGTAAATTTTTAATGTGATTACAATAAAAAATTACGTGTGAATTTTTTATGGGATTTAACAGGTTTATTTAATTCCGCATTAGCTTAAACTTTTTTAGTGAATGTCTTTTTGAACTCGAAAACTATGCATAAATTTACTTAGAATATCGATTGTGTGACGCAAACCTTTTCATAAGATTTGATGTGGTGTTGCGTTTTCAAAAATGAATTTACAATGCTTAATTACTTGTTAGAGTTTTCCTTACTAGCTCTCAGTTTTTGCGCTCCACTGTCTTAAATTTAAGAGATTACGCAGAATTGTATCATGAACTTTTAGTTCCCTTTTCCTTTGTTTAGATTATACATTGTTCGTATTTCTTATTCCATTTGAGTATATTACCTTTGTCAACTTTAAATTTACTCTGACAGTCATGATTTCTTGTCCTCTCTTGTTATGTGCATAATTATTCATTGTTTTTGCAAAATTGTAGATTTTTGAGCCATTAATTGTTGCAGAGCTGCTTATGTTGGTGTTGATCTTCTCTGATGGGTTTCATGTTTGTATCATTTTTTCATTAAGCTCAAATATTTAGGTTCATTTAATGAAAAGCGAATGGCCAGCCGCTATTGGCGAGTTGTCTGGCAGCGCTACGAAGTGTGTTCAATGGTGCCGATGTGGTCGTCTCGGTTTAGGCGATGTTGACGTATTCTTGAAATTTTTTCGGATCATGACAACCATTGCCTTGGTTTTGTGTTCACTTGTATTAGGAGCGAAAATTTGTTTATTTTCTCTCGATGAAAGTCTTTCTATTTATAATGTAACGCATTTCATTGGAACTCGAAGACATATTAGTTGTTTCATGATCGAACTACTACGCTGAATTAAAATTTCTCCAACTTGTTGCCTCCTGACATGTTCACGGTTAAAATATGCTGCTGTGTATTGCACAACTCTTGAACTTCCGCACTACTGAACCCGACGGATCTTAAACATATTTTTATTTGCTCTTAAAGCGTTGTATTTCCGCTCACTCTTCGCATATTCATGTTATTTCTTCATGTGCTCGAGAGATATTTTGAAGGGGGTTGTTGTGCATCTCATCTGATGTTAATCTCATTGTTCGTTATTGCTTTGGTTGCAGTCTTTCGTAGGCCTTGTCTGTGATACCATTGCAAAGCCGTCTCCTTTGTATTCTCTGGCGTGTGTATATATATAATCCTCTTTACTACTCGTATCGATATCTCTAGGCCTTTTCTTCTCATAAATTTATCATTATCTTGACGAATGGTTTAACCGATGGAATCACTATTGAAATATACAGATTTTATACGGCACTACTTGTTATTTTATCCTCTAATTTTCTATGTATCAATCATGTTTAAATTTGGTAGCTCTCATGCTCATCCAATTCGTAATACTAGCCCATCGTGATTGAGCGGCCAATGAAATGTTTTTCCGAATAGATTGATGAGTTTTTCGGTGTTGTATTTGTCTAAAAAGAAATGGGTTTATTTAGGCATCATGCAAATACTGCAAGTATGTGAACTGACATGAACATCTCACTGTTGAATATGCATCATACCGAGACTCGAACGTATTTTTATTAGAAACTTCTAGCTCTGAATATTTAACCGAAGTCTTGCCGGCACGATAACGAAAAGTGTGTTCATTAAACAGTTATTCAGAACATCCTTGAACAATTTCTGCAACCACATGAACAAGTAGTAATGCAACTAGCTTTTGGGTGAATTGAAAATTGAATGATGGAATGATGTTTCCTCTGAATTTAACTTCGAAATTTTTTAGTGAAGTTCGTTACTACGAACGAAGTATTTTGATTAATATTCGATGTTACATTTTTCCACTAACCTAAACATTGGTCATTTTAAACGAGACCTAAGCCTAAAATGGCCACAGGTTGGCTCTGGGCCGCGCTGGAAGCTCGGTGTGTCTCTGAGATTTACATCCTTGATCTGAGATAAATAAGATGTTTAGATCAGGATACTCGAGTTGATGTTATGGGGCACTGAAAAGCTTTGGAGTTCACATCACTGGGTTGGAATTTTTCAATGCATAAAGTCTGTTTCAATTCAGTAAGAGGAAGAAATTGTTCGGAAAATGTAAAGATTATCATGAAGTCGGTAATTTTTCGACTTTTCAACTTGTAAACGTTCAATAAAGTTTGCCAGGGGATAAAATTAAACAGGGGAGCAAAAGGCGTCATTCCCCTTATTTTAGCTTCCTGTGCGGAGGCGCGTGTCAAGAGTCAACAATTTGGCGGCTTTAAAGTGAACAGAGCGACACCTTGAGTGCGAGTGAATATATTTACCGCACGCTACTTGCTCTGCATCTAAAACTCGACATTTAATTTGTTCACACTCGACCACTTAGCTAAATTGCGTGCGCAGTCATTGCGTGAGCCTAGACCGACACCGAGCCAAGTGCTGGGAGCCATCCCAGCAATTTGTGCCCTCGCAGTTCGCAGCTGTTGGCGGAGCGAGCTTTCCTAAAGGCTCAGTTCAGCGCGAAAAAACGCGAATGGCTGCAGCTCCTCTTCGAAGTAGGCGTAAGAATGTTGTGGATTGTGCCGAGTTTGGATTTCATTGTCTTCCCTGTTTTAACTTTCGATTAATAAAGGGAAGACGCCAGTAATGTTGGCGCTCGAGTCGCCTCTTTTCTTGGAAAAAGTAAATAAATTGTGTTCGATCCATGCCCTTTAATGGCTTCGTGCTAATAATTTTTGAAAATCTGGGAGACAAAAATTAAAATTTCACGCATAATTACCTCTTTTAAGAAATATGTAAAACGGAGAAAACAGGTAAATAGCTCATGTAGATAAAAATGTAATCCATTTTTCCATTTATTTAATACGCGTACTCACGCAAATTGTTCACGTCAATAGTGAAATACATTTGTTTTGATTCCGTACTGCTATGCGCGTACTGTAATTATAACTGGATGGTAATGTTCTCACTTTTTCCCATCTCCAATGTTCACGAGAGGCCAAAATTGAGATCCAAATTTTACTGCCTTGAAGGATGTACTGGTCACTCGATGGAGATGTCAAACTTTATCGAGAAAATTGCACTGATGTTCTCTTCTCTTGTAGCCTCTACTTTTTGAAGTCCATAAATTTCGTTCGGATTTAAACACAGAAAGTTAATGACCATGTCCACTGATGGCAGGTCATTGCTGTATAGTTCTCTCCTCTTATAAACTTTCCATTCGGAAAATTCTTCCGCAAGTTGAATTTTTTTACAGACAGAATTTTTCCGTGTTGAAGTTTCCAGAAAACACATCTTCACAATCCAAAATTTGTTAAATGTTCAACAAAAATCATTCCATTGGGATTTTAGTTGTATAGTCAAGAACTATTGCACAGTAATTATTTACATCATGGACAAAAGTATATGCTTTTCGATTTCGAAAAATCTCTGTCAAACCAAAGTGAAACATCAATAGAAGATTCATCGCATATACCCAGTTATAAAATCCGTCTCCCAAAGTACCCTACGTTTTATTAAAGATTGCGATGTCCTTAGATCTCAAGCTGATGGGAAGAATTTAAAAATAGCTCATTGAAATCATATAAAAAGTTTTTATTCAAAAACAGTAGTTTTTCGATACACAGACTAGCTAAAACGTGCTCTATGTAACGTCTCATTTTGCTTTCTCATTGTATATTTTTCCTACTCTTAAATTTCCAAAATGGATAATTGCAATGCCTAAAACAATGCCGGAATATAACCTTGATTTTTCTTAACATATTGTGCGCCGTGAAGTTCTTGAGTGTGCTGCGATTAGAGAACGATGACCATTCATTACAACGTTGTTGATGTATCAGAAGTTATCCACATATATTTTCCGTCGGCCTTACAAACTTCACGTAGCTAACGCATGATGGATGCTGTTTTTTGTTAAGCAGTTTTTCAAATTTTTAAATTTTGGGAAAAACAGCTTCAGCATTCACGGATGAATTAGTGTGGACCATAACTAGTTCTTAAAATACAGGTCTGGTTAAAAAGTACCCACTACATATTCACCGACGGCTTTGCCATTTTGTATCGTAACATCCGCATCATCATATTTAGCACTGGCTGCAACGCTGTCTCTATTTGGTTAACGAAAACACTTGTTGGTACTTTGCAGTTCACAAATATAATTTTGTCATTAGAGTTCTGACGTCCAATTCACAATTCGAAGCACGTCCCAACTACTGTGTTGCTAATACATGTATGTCATCCAGGAGAGGAGTAACGGACGACGTGATATAACACACTAATGAAGTGTGTAATGCTGGGTAAGTTCGTTCCACAATGATGAGTTGAGCAAGAGGATTGAGTCAAATTAAGCCAAATACCACTAATGAATGAGAAAAAAATTAATGACAAAATTTGATGTAGAAAAGAAGGAAAATAGTTCAAAATATTTATCCCTCTTAGAATCAATCATCATCCTACTTTCAGCTGAGGGATGATCTAATTAAAAGATATTTTTTTACACTTAAGAGTTTAACACGTTCAAGGTACATATTTAATCAAGCTAATGATGGTTTCAATCATTTTTAAACCGACACATTTGAAAGAATTTCTATAACATAGAATAAACAAGTTTCCCAAATGAATAAAATTAACTTAGGGATTTTAGAAGAATCCACATACTTCAAATTCTGAAGATGATACAGGTTTTCACGAACGTTCGTGAGCGTCAACTTGGTGAAAGTAGACGGTTGTTGTATGCACGAAATTTTGTTGCTCTTAACTTTACCTGGCTGTGCTCTTAAAGCAAGTTGCACATGGTTGTGTATTTAACGGCGATGCCCCGTCTTGCCTGTCTTAATTGGCACACCGTAATTCTATTGACTGAAGTGGACTGTATTCTGCAGGAATTCAAATTTCATATACAACGTGTGGTGCGCGAGCGTTTGAGTTTTAGGGCAAAAGAGTATATCAGCCCCCGTAGTACTATCTTGAACAATGATTAACTCGGAAATTTTACTTGTGTGCTTGTGAGAATGACACTACCTAGACTGGAATTTAAAAGAGAAAGAGGTATCACTTACCGTTTCCGATGAGAACCAGGACGAAATATTCACAGAGAAGAGATGACGCTCATGAAATCAAACCAATAGTATTGTGATCTTTTGGATGCTTTTATGATGTTCAGGAACTTATGACATGTCATATTTTTCATGTTCATAGATTTCGATGAAAAGTGTTTTTATTTACTGACTTTTCTTTCGGTTGCCGCTCAGTTTTACAGTTATGAATGAAAATTGCTCATGCAGAACATGGAAATGAGTAAGAATGGTCTTGCAAGCTAAAGAAGAACGAAATAATTATGTGTGGGGCAAAGCTGCGCTCGAAACTATTTGGAGTTTGTTAGACAGTTGATTTAACAATGTAGAACACAGCTGCGGTGCAACCGTAAAGTTAAACCAATACCCTTTCACGCTTCAGAATATTCCACCACTCGGAATGAGAGCCTCTAGATTAGCAAAGATTGAAGCAAACCACGTTTCCTCGACTTTATAGGGTTAACAGTGTGTCCCGGACTAAAATCTGCAATTAACTTCCATCCCAGCATGAAAGTACTCCTTGCGCAATCTTACTTCTGCATATCCTGGAGTACTCGTGTTGTGAGTACTATCTGCTTCAGATTAATTACTGAAAGCAAATCTCGGGCACGACTATTGATGCACGCCTAGTTATGAGTTTAACGTAGTATATACTGTTTTTACTCAACTATTGGAAGTATATGTTGTGAATTGATTCTGATGTAAAGCTATCGATTTGTTCCATACTTCAATTTTGCTCATATAGTCACAGGTTCAATACCATTGTTTTAGGTTAATAATAGAAATGAAATCATGTGCACATCTAATGATGTACATCTATCGATATATTTAAAATTAATTTTTAAGATCTGAAGTTATGTTCAGTACTTTTGTTGTAGATAAATTACTGGAAATAAATTCGAAAGTAACTAACATTAACACAGAGCTGGAAACGTGTTTATGAGTATTTATAGTATAGTTCTCGATCAATACAACTAAATGCCTTTGCTCCGACGCCCTTCTGTCTATCGGTGAAAAATTGGACGTCGCGCTGCACTTCTCAAGAACTCATACAGTATTCGAACATGAGGTGAGACTGTCTCCGTTATAAGCTCAAAAATATATTTTAAATCACATTCAATCTCAATATCATACAACATTCAACCACACTGTTAATTGTAAAAATTTGTACTGACATTAGAAAGGATCATATCAGAGTTGAAGACTCACTGAAATGCTATGAGACTGTCGAAGAAATAATGCAATCACGTTCTTTTGCCTGTTTGGAGTTAATGCGAGCAAACGTGGATGCATGCTCTGATTTCATTGCAGAAGTGCGCAAAAATGGAGTGTTATGCAACTAGTATTGAGTTTATAAAATCCCATGCTCTGAAGTAGCCTACTCGACCCGATACAAAATTTAAACGAGGTTAAAATTCTAAAAAATTCCAGAGATTCGTCAAGTCAGTGGGGTAATCATAGACTTGCATACGATGATGACGAGTGACAGCAACGAAAAGAAGATTCAGTTTTCGGCTTCCATCCCAGCATGAGTGAATTTTAAGTGGAATGAATTATCAAGCATGAATCTTGAATTAAGAACTTTAAAGAACACTAATGAAATGATATACAGTACCCTTAGTTATCACACAATTATGCATTTCTAAACGTATTTATTGAAGTTAATCAATAACCATATATGTACCTGTACCTAGAGTCGCTTTTTCACTGTTACGTCTAGGGAAAAAGAAAAGTGAAATAAAAGGGCTTATTTTCAATAATGCTAGTTTATGACATTTTTTTCAGCGTTGGTTTTTCAATATTTCTTACGGTAGAGATCTAGGTCCTTATCCTTGGCTTGTTTACAAATACCGCTCACGAAAGGAAGGCTGTGAACATCTTGAGCTTAGCGATTGTGAGCAACTAATCAACGTTCTTTCAAGTATAGAGGTAGGAAATAATATGTTGTACATGTAAATCAATAGTATATTCTAAAGCCATTCATTTTTACCCGAATGTATGATAATTACACACCATAAAGGGTTTTCTTCGTCAACGTTTTCATAAACTAACTTGTACTTGAATTCTGGGAGAGGAGTTGAGAGACAAAGATTCTGAACGGAGCAGTTGAAGTTGAGCGAGTCACAAAAAGTTCAATCTTTAAACCGGCAGTACAAATAGAAATTGCATTTCGGCTTGCGTTTGAGGTTTCACATGAATTTTTTTATTTTCAAAATCATTTCAGTCGTTGACTTACGAGCTTACTAAGGTTCAATAGTATATCGAACGGTGTAAAAAAAGCGGTTCGTGAGTGCATGAAAAGATATTGTGTTTATAATTAGAATGAAAGTCATAGGCAAAGATATTTTGCACTAACTCTTGAACACATCCACTTAATACGTACTGGCTAGACGCACTCAAGTAATCACACACGCATCCAAAATGACGTCTGTTGAAGGATTGTGTAGTGTAGAAGAATGACAGAAAAATTTGAAACTAACTTTTCGTGCAAACTTATCAATAATCCCTTGGGAGCAAACGTGTCTATATATCAGAGAGAACATGCTTTACCGTGCAAAATTTTTTACATTTTTTGCCTTAGAAATGCTAGAAGGTAACACTTTCGAGAGTGTGAAACAAGAAAAGATTGTCGCGCAAGTCTAAAAAAAAACGTGGTCCAATGGGATATTGAAAGAATGAAATAAACATTGACGCTGTTGAACCAGTTTTTCAATTCCAATTTCCATACGCTAGTGAAATGGTATTGCAATCTAATACATACTGAGTGAGAGTATATCATCTAATAACTGTAGATGAAAAAATACGTAAAATTATTTTAAAATTGAATGCAGGTGTAATTTGACTTGATGAATCGATGATCACTGTCAGTCGAGAGACAGTGATTGTGACCAGTGAAACTAGGATTTGGGTGAGTTTCAAAAACGTCCAAGAATGGGAAAATTGGAATTTCGGAACGAATTCTTAGAGCAACCTCATGCAAAGTTAATTATTTACTTTTTGTGCTTGTGGGTTATCTGAAACCACTTTTTTATATTTTCTAATGGGTAAAAAATGCAGCTTTTGCTTCTGAAATGTTATTTATTGTCACAAAACAACAACAATCTTTTTATTCTGGAGGCATAAAATTAAAAAAATTAATAATAAACTAACTTAACCTAACTTTAACATCAAAAGGAGACCACAAATTAAAAGTGGGAACAGATAACCCACAAGTACTTACTTTTTATTTCTGAAATATTAACAGACGTTGACTCATAAGTTTGAAGATAACAAAACTAAGTAAAGCAACTAAAACAACGTGGTAAGTAGATAGTAAATAGAAAATATGCAGCTCTCAGAGTAAAAAATGACAATCACTGGTTTAGCAATTTTGAGCTAACTACTCTACTTTTGTACACAACACTTCATCAGGCCATACATGCACCTAGCCCTTAGCTCGGGCGTGCCTGTTACAGCGTGGGGCGCTTGAAAAAACATTTCTTTGAGGTAAATTGCGTCCTTGAATAACACCATCAGTATTTAAGGAGAAGCATTAAGGAATTGGCATGATACTTGCTGGAAAAATAGGAAAACAAGTTCAATATGATCATAAAATTGATAATAACCATCGTAAGAGACTTAGTTTACAAAACTGAGCTGTGCCATCTAACTAACAGGTTTGGTGCTCCAAAGACCGGCAAGCGAACAAATCGGAAATTGAACCCAGTGTGTGCGTATGAAAGGAATATAACACTAACGTTCATATATTAGCATCTAAAAGAACGGATTCCAATAGGAGCTTACAAATTGCGGGTTAGAAGGGTAGCGCAATACCTCCAAGAAAAAATATTCAGAAAAAGTCCCTTACAAAAAGTCTCGGAACCAACTCCAGATATACTTCCTTAATATAAAAGAATACACCACTTACGAATGCTAACAAAAGTGCGGTTCGAAAATTGAGCAATATAAAGTAATGAGAAAAAATAGTTTGTGACTACTTTTTCGATGTGTACTCTAGCATAAAGATGTCGTTGAGACGCAAAATAATTCGCTATTTCGGCCTTAAATTTTTTCATTGTTAAAGGGATTTTCATACTCAGAGAAAGTTTCTTCCACAGTAAGGTACTGTACTTAAAATGACATTCCCCCGGCCTTGTTGCTCAATATTAGTTGAACGGTAGTTTAGCAAGACATCATATCTCCGATTTGGCTTTTGGTTCGTTACAGAAGACGGAAGGAACTGTACAATATCAGCACTGCTGTAAGGGAGATATAAAGAGAATACACATTTGCTTTTATGAGTAAGGAGTCTTCCTTGAATGGGGTTCCACGCTAGTTTATTTAGGAGAAGAGCTGCAAGATCGCTTTTCTTGGATTTACCTCTGCCTATCTGTGGGTCTGTTGTTTGATGCAGTATTATTGTCAGTAGTCTAATGCAACTGTCACAGTACTTCCTGCTGCTTCACAGAGCAGAATACCTCTTCATTATATGTCATTCTGAGCCCGTATATATGGCTGGTGATCGCTGGGAGTAACCCAATCGTTCGTGACCTTTGGGCTTTAAAATCAATTATTCAGATTATTTTTTATACGAGCGATAAGACTCGAGCGCATGTTGAAGTGCAGTGAGTGTGCTGTGTAAGACGAGTTGATAACTCAAATTACCTTCGTAGAGATAGACAACTAAGTTTCAAACAACTAGCTGACGATTGAAGATACTTCGTACCAGAGAGGGCATTGATTAAAATCTTGGGGCTTCCGAACTGCTCTGCAAGTCTCGCGCTCAATTATCCGCATCTAAACTTGCTTCATCACTACTCCCTAAAAGACGCTAACTTCAACAGGAAGAAACTGGAAAAACTATTTTTTCGATACGTCTTGGGGATAAGACCATTTTCGGGAATATGGTATGTCTCTCTTTTGCCACTTCTGACATGCAATTGACAAATCGGGAAAAATCTCGGTAGACACGGAATTTCCTCTCATTCGAAATGAATTTTAGTTCCGAATAGCAAGTTCTGCTCAACTCACGAAGGAAAAAATTAATAGTGACTAATATTGAACTCGATTTTGAAAGGTATGTTTTTCATTACATTCTTCAAAAATTTCTTAGCAGAAGAGATTAAGTCACAATTCGAAATTGCATCTGTGGGCGTGGTTTAACTTTCTCTTTGTTGTAACTTTTTATTGTTATCAAAAGAAAGTAGAATATCCCTCGAATTCACACTAAATGTTTATCTTACCAATGTTTACCAAGTCAAGCTTAGTCAGTCTAGAAGTGGTACCCATCTTTCCTCTGCGGAAAGTCATCTCGTTCAAGGCTCAAGTTGCTGCAAAATTGTACCTCGAAGTATGATCCATGCATTCCTCCCACGCCTATGGATAGAAAAAACGAGTACATTGTAAAGTCGCAGCCGCGTAAACAAGAAAGGCATGCACAACCAGCAGGTATTAGACTAGCGATACATTTCTAAAAACCAACGCGAGTTGTACTTGACGTGCATGGCCGACATTTTTGTAGAAATTATGACCTGTACTTCCCGTACACGCATGCGCACTCCTATAGCCATGAGCCTGTCTTAGGAAGTGACAGGTTTGAGTTTATCGGTCCACATGCTTGTATAACCGGCAATTCTATCGTTATTCCTTGCATTCTTTAAGGATCATAGGAGGAGAAAGTAGACGTGATTGAAATTTGATGGAAGTGACAAAATGAGTTTGGTGTTTTTTACCTTAGGTAATAATATGGGAAATACTTGCTTTATTTTTTTTTTACAATATAATTCAAGGTTAATGAGAACATTAATTAGAACGAAGAAAATTAATTTTTGCTGTTTCTGTTCATAGAATTAAAAACATGCTTCCTCTGTGCACCACATATTTCAGTAGTGTTCTCGATAAAAAACTTTTGTGACTTCCGTTTGCGTTTTTCTTTTTTTTTGTATTTTTTGGGCGCCTGGAAGAATGTAGGTTGGGGTAAAAGTTCGTGGACCAAGTTAATTTGTAATAAATCTGCAGTTGGACAGCGTAATGAAGCAAAAATCGTCTACACATTAATTTGCTAATTAACATGAAGCCGAATATAAGTTTATTTTTCAATGTGCTCTCCTTTAGTTTTGATTACTCTCTAGAGTCATCGTATGAAACTTTCAACAGAGACACGCAGTGTCACCTGCGGCATTTTGTCACATGCCTTCTGTAGGGATGAGCAGTTCGAGTACGCACGCTTCTGGAACGGTTCTTTTCAATGCCAATTTCCTCAAATTTGGCCTCGGTGTCACAAACAGGGAATTCAGCGATCTTTACCTGATTAATGATCATTGACTTTGATATTCCAGTACGATGTAGATTAAAAGAGGCTTGACGTTTACTCATTTTCAGCAGACTTCGTAACGTTTTAACTATACTAATTCTGTCGGAAAGGTGAAAACAGGACATTAGTAATTCATTGTGAACAAATTTTCTAGGCAAAGAAAAATCCCAGTATAGCTTTTATTTCAGGTAGAAAAAGACTCTGGGGACTTTCTCCTCACTTCGTAGAATAAAAAATGAAGCGTACGAAATTCTCAACGAGGCGTTAAAAGATTGATGCCAGGCTTGAATAAGCGGAGTAATAAATGATCTAATATTACTAAATATTCTGCAACCAATAGCAGTCAATTTGTTCCTAGCAATTAAACATGTGAACTTGACTGAACACCATAAATTGCAACTCTAAATGTTACCAAACTTGTACGAGATGTTTCATTTGCGTCGTTTCATAACAAGCAAGAAAGTATGGTAAGATATATTCAAATCGCATGTGATGATTGCGCACTCGTTCCAAGTTCTTTTTTGTAATATTTTCTTGATTTTTTTTAGGATATCAAAGATTATTTATCGGGCACTTACTGAGATGGGAAATCTCTCATTATCGATTGCTACGCTTTGCTAACTGATATGTCATGCGGCTCTGGGCCAAGAAATTACTGTGCAACCAGAACCATGAATTGAAAATTTAGGTCCATAAGAAGAAATTACTCCAGTCAGTACCTCATGATCGAAGATCACGCAGAAATTTTTCTGAACAGTTCCATACTGAGTGCTGTGCCAGTTGATGAATATAATCAATCACTACATATGACGAATCGTTTCTTCACCGTGTTCTGCACTAAATACGGGTATAGCCTCAGCGGGCTAGGCAGAATGTTATTTTTTTACCAGCAGACATTCTTTGAACAGAAGAGCAGGCAATTCCATAATACAAAAAATACGGCAGCATACTGGACCTTAATAGGGTTTTCATCATCATGTCGTCGGAATTCGCGAAACAACGTTGAGTGAAACTTTCCCACCGAATGATGATTACGAAACTTAAATGCCAACACTCATGCGAGTAAAAATTCTTGCCAAAAAACACGTACAGAACATTTACGGGCTGTTTAATGCTTCCTGCATGCTTCTGAGGGAATGTATTTTATTAGCCTCTGACCTGCAAGTGTGGACATTTTATTCTCTGGCAGAAGGAAGGCGTTCACTCGTTGATGTTTTTGCTTTCTTCCTTAACTGCGAGAGGTAGCTACAGTATGACCTCCACGAGTATATAGTGGCGTTTTCTCACAGTCAAGGCTGATTGTATGGCAACATAAGTCAAAGCGATGTACTGCTTTATTTACTACAGATTATGCAGTAAAATGGATCTGAAAATTTTCCTTACAAAATTTACATCGAAGAGTAATTTCTTGGGAATTAGCACGATTGTAATCTTGAAGGTTAGTATTTTCAATAAATCTTCTAGACTTGTTATTTCACTGAGAGTAGAGAATTCAGTGAGTGTTTTCGAGTTTAAGGAATAAAAAGAATAATTATTACTTCTGCTGGTAAGATCGCAGTTTTAACTTGCCGGGCTTGGGTGCGAATAGGCACCAAGATGTAGTATGGAACTCAAAAGTATCAAAGTTAAATGTGCGGATGATAACCATGGCAATGGTGATTTATTGGGGCGGCACTCGCATGAAAAATTAAAACGATCTTGGAACGCTTCTCAGTACTTCCTGCTGCTTTATACAGCAGAATACCTTTACGATATATCATTCTGATTCTTGTATGGCTGGTGATCGCTTGTAGTAAATCAATCGTTCTTGACCTTTGAGCTTTAAATGAAATTGTTAAGATCATTTTTTCTGCAAGCGATAAATGCTATGATATTTCCACGCTCTTGTCTGCATCGGATGTGGAATTGTGGGAAGAAACGAGAATGCATTAGCTACAAACCTTACTTGCTTTGCCGCGGGGGCAATTCACAACTCCTGTTGTCTCATTCATTATGGAACTTGGCTCGTTACCAGTGACATGAGCTACTTCGATAACCTCGAGTAAGAAGCATTACTTGACTAAGGGAACCAGCATTCCTATGTTGCTGCTTTACCTTTTCTTCATTTTTGCAAATCGTTGAATCAAATAAAAAATTCTGGGCGAGCATATTATTCATTTACTTCACTTGACTTGGGCTTCAATGCAAGCGTGTTCAACGAGGATAAAAACCAGAATCTCTTCGATCTTTGAGCTTCTAATTCAAACTTCTTGTCGTGTTCGAAATAATACTAATATTTCATCAGTGGCTACCTCTTTTAAGTAGGGAGACACGAGCACTTCGCTCGTACAAAATGATGAAGGTGTAGCTGCAACTAGGCTTGACAGCTCTGATGAGAAGCTCTTCAGCTGCGTGGCAGCCCCAGACTTCTTCTGTCACGCTCCACACAGTGTCGGACGTGAGAGCGACAGCTCACCGAGACACCTTTTCATTAGCCGGACACCCTTCAACACTGCACTGACCAATGTCCAAGCTGGAAATTGGTCACTGTGTTCTTTAATGCATATTTTTCTCGTCTGATCAATGCGTGCAGGCGTCCGTCAACGCTATCGAAAATTTGAGCTCGGGTTTTATGTTTTATTTCGTTTTCATGGTGAACGAGTCGTCGGGCCATTTATTGTGAACAGATCGAAGTCTCAAGTGAAAGTTAACCTTTTAGTCAAGAGCCCTAAATTGTAACACCAGCAATGATGGGTCACAATCAGCTGACACTGCTTGAAGTACTGCCGAAATGACGTAGTCGAATTTTTACGCTTTGATTTTTAAATTGTTTTCAAATTCTGTGACATTACTATATGCTGACGCCGACGGTAGTAGCTGAAAGTTAATAGCAAACCTTGAGTATCGTCTTATTGTTTTTTTTTATGTTTTCGTCGACATGATCGGTAAGCTTAGTTTTAGTTTATTGAAATTTCCCACGTGATCAGGGCGACTTTGAGGAGCCATTAGCGGAAATCACTTCATCAATTTCCTAATCACTCAATTATTTCTCAAGTCAGGCGTAAAAGGAATATCTGAATATTTCGAGCCTATTTTCAAATCTAGCAAACATTCATTTTAATTTTGAAGCATTTTATCAGGACGAAACAGTTTCCTTAACGACATGAATTATTATAAGAGACACAAAGCCTTCAACACCATTTGCAGGACAGGAGGCTCTCACTCAAAAACAAAAGCAGAACTACTGTCTGTGCTTATGGTATCTGAGGAGACTTATATTTTGTAATTTAACTAACCCGACAATAATTAATAATTTTTTATTTCAGAAGATCCCATGGCAGATACCACTATAACTATTTAAATGAAAGGACACGTTGTTATGGTGTCTATAGAAGCGAAACACAGTAATTTAGAAATAGAAAGATTTTAAAATGTCGCCGGATCTTTCGTTTGCAAAGTTAGAAAGGAGCTGAATGAAAACAATTGAGATGAATTGGCCACGAGCAAGAGAAAACATCATTGTCAACGCTCTGACTCACTCAGAACACCTGAGTTTGTCGAAGAGAGTGTGGTTTTCGGTGTTGTTAGCAGTGAAGAGCGTATCTTGCCTCCTAATTTTTTTCCACAGAGCCTAATACAGAGAGTCAATGCACACATCTATGTCGAGACTCTTCAAATCATTATATTTTTAATTTCGGGGCAAAATTTTTTTGGCATATGCTTCATATCTGCAAAGTTTTGTCTAATGTGAAATTGTAAAATAACACATTTGAAATTTTATGCTCTGGAAGCATAAAAATGACACAAGTTTGATATGTTCCTCTAAATGCATTCGTGATCTCCGTACAATAAGCGAGATCGATGCTCACACTATGGTGTATTCGGTGAGCTAAAAGATGTTCAAAGTGCTCTTCGAGGTCATTTCCGTTCAATTTCTTAGTTTCAGTTCAATGGTCCCATGATCATTAAAATTTCAACCTCACAACGCACATTTCTATTTCACACATCTCAGTTAGCTAAACAAGTTCAGTCACCGTGAAAGAGCATGCTCTTATTATCTGCATTGTTCTTTTAAAATCACGAGACTATATTCTTTCATTAATTCAGTTCTTTAATGACATAACGGCAGTGCTAAAATTTGCTTTGTAACGTTTCACTGAGTTTTCCAATGTTTTTTTCTAAATTTTCTGAAACAGGCCAGACAAGTCTATGAACGTTCTAGAAATCTACACCGTTTAATGTGAAGGTGTAACCTGCTATACCTTAAAATTTCACGGTCGGACGACTGTAGAGTATGATACTTATTCTTCCTCAATACATTATAAATGCTGCTCATCGAGTATAGCAGGCGCTCTTTGGTGGCGCGGAGGCTTTCGGCGCATGACAACATCAACTATTGTGAGGAAAAGAAAAAAGGAGTGTTTTGGTGTGTCTTGATGTCATCCATCTCTGTCAAAGTCCTGTTGTTTCTGAGAGGCATTATTCATAGTGACAGCCCATTGTCCTGTAAAGACGCTAGCCTCTGTCTCTTGTTTCCATTTCTCAGTCTTGACGCCTGTCATGCTCTTGACGTCTTCATCTGAGAGTCCGTCCGTAGCTCCTCGCGCCTCCGCCTCCCCAGCCGCCACGCTTCGAGCATCGAGAGTCATTTGAATCATGCACCCCAGAGTGTCAAACAAACTTTGAGTTTTGGAAGACTTCAGTTGCTCGTATATACAACCAGAAGACTGGTGATTTTTTGACACAGTGGCTCAGAAATTCTTTAAATGACCACATGATGTGATCAGGATGTTATTGAATCATTTATAATGTATCTTTTTGAAAATGTCGATTTTCCTTGAACTGAACCTTTACTCAGTTTTATTCTGCAAACGCACACAGACTGGCAACCACGCAACACAACTCCTCGCGCCGTACGTTCAGCAATGTTACGAAAAAACAACTCGATCATTATTTTGTCCAGTGGAAATTTTTCTTGCCAAGTCTTGAGCCAACTATTCCTACTTACAGTGAAAAATTTAGAATTCGGTACAAAGCCAGTTTGTGACGAAGTTATGAAAAATTATTTCCACCACAATTATTTAAGTATTACTAGTCCCAGAGTTTTTAAGACCACTACTGAAAATTCACGGTGATCATTTGCATTTCTGAAACGAATTACAAAACTTAATCAACACTTCACTCTTGATGCTCATCTTACTAGCAAGAATAGTTTTGTTTAAGCACTTCAATGAAAGATAAGCGTGAACTTCCGGTATTTTTCAAGGAGTTCCGTGAATTAACTCCGTATTTTACGTGTTAAAACGCGGATTATTCTGGCAACCTTCAGTTCGTGAAAGTTTAAAATGTAATCTCATTCTATTGTTATCGCGCTTGTTGCTCGACCTCTCATTATTGATGCCACTCTTATAAATTAGTGACATTATCCTTCGATTTAATAATCCATAGCTCAGCTTAACGCAGATTACAGGGGAGCACACGGCTCTTTGAATGGTTATGACAGCCGTTGGAGCCGTCATTGCTGGCCGTCATGAAAAGCAGAAGGTTTGATCACAAGTTAAGCTGCGAGCGCACAAAATATTATGGTCATTACGTTCCTCAAATTGTTCGTTATGGCTTCACCCTATAATGACGAGGCATTTCATAAACATGACATTAGAATAACTGACTACACATGACGCTAATTTTCCATGCTGATGTTCACGGACAGGTGGTTAGTGCTGTATTTTTGCAGTGCGTTAGTTATCATTAGAGGCAATGACGAGAGGTACGAGTGTACGAAGCAGCACTGCTCTTACTACACAAGCGATCATCGTTCAACTTAACGACCAACTATATTCTCCAGCAAAGTGGAGGCTCCAGTCGAGCAGGAGTAATTTCGAGAGAATTATTACCTATCATTTCATGGAACAGTGAAATTTAAAAGAGCTTGAATCAATAAAAATGGTTGCGGAAGACATATTGACTAAGAATTAACATGTCTTTATCAGTTTGTATTTGTGCGAGCTTGGAGTGCTGTTTCGGTATGAATTAAAACATTAGCATAACATAACTTTTCATTCATAAGTATGTAACTGACGCGTATATGCCTTGATAACGCTGAAGCAATGGTCAAAAAGTGATATTTACAAGAAATAATGATAATCCACATCCAAATTTTAAAGCCACGTTGGCGAAAGTATACTGAACAGCAGTCGATACGACAGATAATGAACCGCCGTCGACGATGATGGTTAAACCAGCATTTCGAAAAGAGGGTGCATTAGAATCCGAAGTTTCACTTTCTTCCAATAGGTTGTAATACGTGGATGATAATGCCGGAGGTCTCGCACCGACTTGGTAGCTGGCGAGCTGCAGCAGCAGCGGCGGCACACCATTAGCGCAACAAATAGCGGTGCTCAGCGGAAGTAATGGCAGCCATCCCTTCGGCGACGTAGCAAAGATTCCCTCGTAAAGGAGTCTCTTGCGCTCCTCTGTCTTGTGCTGGAGTTCCCCCTCCACTTTGGTGCTGGAGTTCTCCTTCCCACTTTGGTGCTGGAGTTCCTCACTCCACTTTGGTGCTGTAGTTCTCCTTCCCGCTTTGGTGCTGGAGTTCCTCACTCCGCTTTGGAGCTGAAGTTCTCCTTCCCACTTTAGTGCTGGAGTTCCCCTCTCCAATTTCGTGATAAAGTTCTCCCATTTCCATTGGTTTAGAGTTCCTCCATCCACTTTGATGCTGGAGTTAGCTTCTCCACTTCAGCGTTCGAATTCCTCCCTCTGCATTGGTGCATAAGATACCCTCTCACTTTAATGTTAAAGTTCTCCTCTGCACTTTGGTACTATAGTTTCTCCCTCCTCTTTGATACTGAAGTTATCGTCTTCATTTTGGTGTCAGAGCTCCTCCCTTGACTTTAGTGCTGAAATTCCCACTTCACTACAGTACAGGCGTTCTTTCTCTCCATCCACCGCTGGAGTTCCTCTTCTTTTCTGTAGTGGAGTTTTCTCCTGCTGTCATGCGCTGGAGTTCCCCTTCACGCCGCGGTTGGAGTTCGGTCCCCTGTCTTGTGCGTGCGATTGCCAGTTGGAGTCATCTTTTCAGTCGGAGTTCTCTTCTTCGTCTGGTAATAGCCTCCCCTTCTTTCCAACCTGTCTGTTGCTACAGTCCCCCACTGTCACGTGCTCGAACCCCTTCCTTTTGTCGTGTTCTATAGAATGAGACAAAGACATTGAGTTACATGAATATGTAATGGTCTCACTTCGTACGCAAGGTCCGTCACATTGCCCCAAGTTACAGCATCTGAGATTGCGAGGAAGGTAAGACGTCGGTCAGGGTAATGTCAGTTAAGTAGGTCGGCTGCTGGTAGATGTAACTTTGTTGTGTTTTTATACTCAGCAGGCTTACGACTAAAAAAGGCTCAGTTAATTTTTAAATTTTTCAACTGAATTTTTTATTGATTTTTGAATCACTTCTCAATATCGACCGTAGACTAACGACTGATGCATGACTATTCCGACAAAATTCTTCTAGCAAATCAACTCTTTTGGAATGATAACCTGTTTTGGGTTCTGACGAAAATTTCTGTAGTGAATCATTACTTGCTGACAGTACACCTCTTTTAGTTTTATTCAATATTAAAATGATCGTTATATTATATCATATCGTTAATTACATATAATGAAGATTTTAAGGAAATGTATTGCAATATAATTAAGTTTTGTTTGGTGCATCGATTCATTACGTAAAAACAATGAAACATAATAACCAGTTAGATTTGTCCTAGTGTATTCATCATTATCATTATTTTTTAACCTCTCAACTATGCCATAATTTCCTAAAAATCTGTTAGTAAATTTAAATGCGATCTCGAATAGTGAATTTTCTCGTAGAACGTCGTGAATTTCTTGTCTTTTGCCAGGCAATCGCAGTTTCCAGAGATAGGTGTCCAAATAATTCTATAAATGAATCAAACTAGTTTATTTAACGATGAGTGTGCATTTGAATTAATGTACAAAAATGATTCTCTGTATTGTAAGGGCTATAGTTTTACTCTGTATCGTACGTTATTGGCAGCAGCACTTTATTATCGAAACAATATTAAGCACTACACTGTGCGCGAGCGACTTGGCAATGGGGCGCGATGAACGAAAATGACACGGCAAATAGTTTCATTGATCACCCACTGTACCGAAGGTGCACCCATGGAGATGACACGCCAAATTTTATCAAAAGAACCTTCGTCAATGCGCCTAAAAAACGAACTATCTTATAAAACGCGTGCTGCAAATTCCTTGGTTTTGATGAGAGAAAACCTTATTCGACTGAAGCTAACTGATAACGAATCGATTCGGGAAATCAATCATGGAGGCCTGAAATATACTCCTTGACACAAAACAATGCAACGCATTGATTCTCACAGGACCAATGAGGAAGGAGAGACGATTGACGTTGCCGAGTTTGGATAGTGTTGATTAGGAGACGGTCCTTATTGTCACTCCAAGTCCTTTATACTTTTGCTGAATCCTGTCATTTCCCAGCAGTATGCAAGTTCTATCAAATCGATAGAGAGGAATGAGGAAGATCGTGTTTCGCATTCTTTGACTCTATCGCTCATATAGAGTTAAACTTATTAGAGAATAAAAATGATGGTAGAGACGGCTGATTTAAAAATCATTTCAATTAGTGACCGTTTCGGCTTCAAGCTCAAGCCATTATCAACACCTGTGAAAGATAATTGATATATTGAAAATAAGACACGGCTAAAAGACAAAAGGAATACAACTTTAAATAGTGCAAAGAAGGGTAACTGAGAAATTATACCACAATAATATTTTGAAAATCAGGCTATTTCTAATTGGAATGATGATAACCTTGAAGGTAGAGCTGGTTTCAATTGTTTAATGTACAGAGATTCTAGTATATGTAGGTCGTTTCTATTTCCACAGAAACTTAAAATTGAAAAATCAGATTTGCTTACTATCACACTACACTGCTTTAGCGTGATCCCTAAAGGCTGAAAAAGGTGGCTTGGCTAAAACTCTACCCGTTCTGGAGCTCCTACCAACGTGCTCGAAAAATCTAGTTTTAAAACTACGTTGGGTGCAACCCACATAGCTAGACCCGCACAGCGGGCAACAATACTGATAGATTATGCGAAAGCACAGTTCAGTAGGTCGACGGTCTTTAAATCTAAAAAACGATCCTATGGTACACTTGTTTGTCAATATTGGAATAACATCTAAGCAATTGTGAAATTTCTCGACTAGCTTTGAAACGTCACTGGCTAGCTTCTCGGACTGTTCACCGTAAAAAGGCAGGTTAGAATACAATTTCTTTTTCTTTACAGTTGCCTCAGAGTAGGTCGGTGTATACTTTTTGTCTAAAAATAGCCTTATAATTTTAGAGATCAGGTTATTTGGAAAACCATTGTTGCTGAAAAAAGCTTGTAGAAAATTAAATTCATCATGCATATTGCGGTAGGTTGAACTTATATGAAATGCAAATGAACTTATATGAAATCTAAATGAACATAAACTAAAAAAGCTAGTGCCTAAGCCCGTAAAGGTATTTTTCATTTATACAGAAGTTACGAATCTTTGATTTTGTTTTTCCACGGAACAGTCTATAGAAAGGCAAGCTTATGGTTAGTCTCACATTCCATCGTAAATCTCAAATTAGCGTGCTTGGAATTGATGTAGTCCAAGAATTTCCATGCATGACACTCCTCACGGAATATAACAAAAGTGTCGTCAACATACCTCCTGTAAAAAGTTGGCTTTAAAGTCTAGCGGACACTCAGACAACCAGTTCACTTCATGATGACACATAAAGATATTTGCGAAAGTCGGTCCTAATGGCAGACCCATTCCTAAACCTTCTGTTTGCCTATAAAATCTACCTTGAAACATGAAAACAGAATTCAGCACAGCCATTTCGAGTAAGTTTTTAAAATAATTCACAGTCAAACCTAACACTACTTGACTAGACTGAAACAGGTACTCTAAGCAAATTTGTACCGTCTCATGTAGAGGCACATTAGTCAGAAAATTTTCAACGTCGTTCGAGACCATAAAACAAGGGGTATCTATTTTCAAGTTACTGATTTCAGCGGCAAATTGTTGAGAATTCGTAACAGTGAACTGGTTAGAGGTGTATGGATTCAAAACAGAGACAAGATATTTAGCTAGTTTTAAGGTAGGACAGTTATATGCTGCAAATATTGGACGCATTTGAAACCTTGATGAAAAATCTACTTTATAAATTTTAGGAAGACCGTAAAGTACACCAGGTGCTGAGCCCGAGGCATACAGTTCTTTGTAAAGAAAGTCGGAAATTAGCTCAGAGTGCTTCAGTTTGCGTAAAAAATTATTGACTTTGTCTTCAATTCTCTGAATAAGATTGTGCACTGGCTCTTTGATTTCCACGAATTTAGTGGGGTCTGAAATAAAATTGAATAGGCTTTCCACGTAATTCTTTCGATCTAACAAAACTAAGCCGTTACCCTTATCGGGCCGAGTGACAGTCAAATCTTTATTTTTTGGCTATATTCCGTAAAAGAGCGTAGTCTCGAGGATTGAAAATAGAAGAAAAAATTTTGAACGGTTTGAAGTAATAGTAATTTCGTAGGGCTATTTGTTTCAATTGTGACTGGAAATTATCACCATCACTACATGGATAATTCTTCAAAAGTTCAATTAATCGTTCAAAGGTTAAGAAGTATTGATGGAAATTTAACTTGTAGACAGGTAAGGCAAAATCTAAGCCGAAGGCTAAAAGATACTTGATTCGACTGCTAAGAGCAACAGAGCTACAATTGAAAATTACTTTTTCAGGGTTACATGGCTCTAAGGAGTTAGAGATACCGAGATCTAGCAGCTTCTTGCGGTGGATGCGCTCGGTGACGGCCCTCAGGTCCCCAATGGTCTGTGCAACCAGTCGCTCCATGAGGACGAAGTGCAGCCCCGAAAACAGGGCGCGGGCGTCGCAGCGTAGCTTCGCAAGCTCATCGGTCAATTCTCTCACTCTCCTCCTTTTGCCGGCCATTTCGTTGCAGAGAAGTTTAGACTGCCATGTCTTATAAAACTTGCTCGTCATCAAACATATCTTTTGAACAGTTTGAATCTAAGAAACTTTGGGAACACGTTACAAATCTTACACTTCATGAGAAAAGACAAATCAAGTCGAGTTTTCATTATTTTCTTAGCCGTATTTTCAAATCTTCTGTACAATTTTACACCATTTTCACCGTAGCTCTCTCTAACACGTGTGATTCAGTTAGGTTGGAGCACTCGCGCAATTAATTATTAGAGAATCTGTTAGATATCTTGCATGTGGATTCAAGTGCTTTCGAAAAGTCGAAATACCAGTCTTGACGTGAGTCTTTGAACGTACTTACTAAATCTTTGGTGGCAAATTTAAGCTGAAAATTCACTTAGAATCCTTTCAACGAACTATCGTGATGGTCCAATAGCAATAATTGTTTTTTCATACTGTGTGAGCAAATTGCGCCACAGACTAAACTTATAACTGTGTGTCTTGAATGCTGATGCTATCTGGTGCTCTGTCACTCAATTTAGGTCTCTCATTGTTCAGTTGTTAGCGAGTTAATTCCCGTAGATCATTCAAAGGCCAAATTTACAGGAAGTACCTCCATAGAAACTTCAACGCAGTAACACGGGCCCTCATAAAGGAATTTTAATTGGAGAAATGACCGGTTTATCTCTTCTAACAATGAAATCCTATTTACACCTTTGTATTGCAATCCCTTTACTCATTTTCGTAAAATAAAATTACAATAGAACATTCAGAGCTTACGGAACTCATCCATGAAAACAATTCCCTCAGTCCAATGAAAAACAACTATCGATTGATCACATTTCGTTCGAATTTGTCCTGTTCAGCTTTAATAGGCCGCATGTCATGAATTCCGGTGTGAACTCCCGCTTTTTTATTTCACACTGTATGAACATCGCTCATTCAATGAATTCTGCATTCAAAGTCGCTTGCATCACATTCTGACGAGATGAGCGCCCTCCTGCCGCACTCGATCGTGGCGTCCAAGTGCGGGATTAAGAAAATTTCCTCATGCGCGGTTCTGAAGAAAACTATCTTTAGGATCCCCAACGAAATCTGGTGACCACATTTATTTTATTTGTATTTAAAAGTGAAGGATAATTTTGCTTGCATCCAAAGTATGACTTCAGTGGATCGCTTTTTAATCAGATGTATGTGTTATGGGAACCAAAGCTGTAGGTGACTTATGGGGGTCAACCCATAGACGTGTAAACATTGATCCGATTCGTCTGAAATTTGGCCACTGTATGTGTGTTAAAAAAGTTCATATTTTACTCATGTAAATTTTTCGATTTAGACCTTATTTATTTGAAACGTTGGAAATATTAGTATTTTAGTTCATTTTTAGGGATACTTAACAAAAATTGAAGTCATTGAGTTTTTATGCTAGAACAAATTCAAAGGCAGTTTTGAAATCCTCGTAACATTGCAAAAAAACTGACATTTGCGAATTTTGTATTCAAAACTTTTCGTTTTTTTTCTTTTTATATGCAAAATTTGATCACTAACTAAAATATACTAACTTTTTGGTTTTGAACAATGATAAAAAAAGTAAATGTACAAATCGGAAAATCGAAGACTGTCAGTTTGTTAGAAATGTTTCAAGGATTCCGAAACTGTCAATGTTTTTTTCTAGCATAAAACCTCACTGACTTCTATTCTTTTGAATGTGAAAATTTATAATTTTTCGTGAGAGGCCAAAAACAAATATTTTTGTGTTGAAGTGTACTACAATAGAAATTTTTTTACTTGAATGCTGTATTTATGTTGTATTATCATCTACAAATAATATGCATGCATAATTTCATATCAACACTGTGAATTGCATGTTACATGTGTATAAATTATTTACAAATTACACTAATTTTTCATTTCTTGATGAATGGCGAATTTTTATATGTGGACTGATTTTTCTGAAATAAGCCATTATATGTAATTTTTGAAAAGAAGCCCATTTTGTCCTATTTTCATTTTATTTTGGCCTTAACTTTTCAGAGAATGTGAAATATTTGTTTTTTATATAATTTCATCTTATTTTCAAATGAATACAAGTCAATGAGTTTTCGTACTACAACAAAACCAAAGACAGTTTTAGAATCCTCGAAACATTGCTAACAAACAGAAAAAGACAAATTTCTCATTTTCGTTTTATTTTTATATAGGGTCAAAAATTCATGATTTTTGGTGCCCTTACAACCTCCTTGGAGGTGGTGGGGAGGGGGGGTGATCTAGTGCCCGTAGCACCATAAAATTGTAGGGCACTATAGCCCACCACCTAAGGATCCTTTTCCAACAAAGAAACAAAAATGGCCAATTGAGCCCGAAAATGCCTGGATTGAGCCCCTTATGGGGACAACCCGGAGATTTTCGGGCCAAATTTTTTTGTTTAAAAAGAATTCTTGGGTGGTGGGGTATTGTGCCTTAAAGTTTTATGGAAATACGGGCACTAGAACCCCCCCATCCCTAAGAGGTGTGAAAGGGGACCAAAAATCATGAATTTTTGACCCCATATAAAAAAGGGAAAATGGAAACTTTGACTTTTTAGTTTGTTAGCAATGTTTTAAGGATTCTACAACTGTCTTTGGTTTTGTTGTAGCATAAAAATTCATTGACTTGTATTCATTTGAAATACCAGACAAAATGACACAAAAAACAAATATTTCCAATTTTCTGAAAAACTTCAGCAAAAATTAAAAAAGAGACAAACAAAACGTGTTTCTTTTTAAAAATTACAAATAATGGCTTATTTCAGAACAATCAGTCCACCAATTAAAATTTACCATTCATCATGACATGGAAAAAATGCATTTATAAAATATAATTTATACATGTACAACATGCAATTCACCGGATTGATATGAAATTATGCATGCATATTATTTGTAGATGATAATGCATCATGAATACAGCATTCAAGTAAAAAATATCCATTATATTACACTTCACCATTGAATTTATTTTTTTGCATTTTAGGTAAAAACCTAATTTTTAACACAAAAGAGAATAGAAATCAGTAAGTTTCTATGCTAGAAAAAAAAGACACTTTTGGAATCCTTGGAACATTTCTAACAAACTGAAAGATCCCGATTTCCTAATTTGGGCATTTCATTTCTGTTATCACAGTTCCCAAAGAAAATTTTGTGGATTTTATTTATGTATAATTTATACATGTAATATGCAATTCAAGGTGACGATATGAAATTTTGCTTGCATATTATTTGTAGATGATAATACAACATGAATACAGCATTCAAGTAAAAAATGTCCATTGTATTACATTTTACCACAAAATTTTTTTTTTTGCTTTCTATGTAAAAACATCATTTTCAATCTAAAAAAGAATAGAAGTCAGTGAGTTTTCATGCTAGAAAAACAAAGACACTTTTGAAATCCTTGAAACATTTCTAATAGATTAAAAGATCCTGATTTTGCAATTTGCACATTTAATTATTTTATCACAGTTCAAAACCAAAAATTTTGTATATTCCAGTTAGTGATCTAAGATCGCATTTCCAACGAAAGTAAATAAATGGAAAATTAGAGTCTTTTCGTTTATTTGAAATGTTACGAGGATTTCAAAACTGTTTTTGAATTTGTTATAGCATAAAAATTCATTGACTTCTATTTTTTTGAAATATCCCTATAAATGAATTAAAAAACTAATATTTCAAATTTTTTCATAATACTAAGGCCTAAATCGAAAAAGTTACATGAGTAAAATATGTTTCTTTTCAAAAAATTACGTAAATTGGCCGAATTTCAGGCCAATCGGATCAAAATTTACAAATCGCTGGGTTGTCTCCCCTTACTTAAGCTCTTAATTGATCGAAAGATTTCTTCCGTCACATTTGTTGCAGCAAGTTGTTTTTGTGATCCACTCTGTATTCATTAATTTACCCAACCGATATATCATAACATTTTAAAAACGTAAATGATTGTAATAATCAATTCATTTTTAAATTTCATGTATTTCATTCCGGAAAGCTCAAAATTTCAGAGGGAAGAAATTCCATCAAATATAGTTGTGGCAGAGTACCCTTAAATTAGGTAACACTCACAAGTAAAGTTTTGAACGCTTTTGCACTATAGACCGCTTATAATTAGAAACCGAAACATATCCGATCAAAAAAATTTATACGCAGTAAAAATGTGAATAGAATAAAAAAATATGGTCAATATTGATTTTAGGCCTTTCACGGAAATTAATAATTCCATTCCGAACAATCACTTAAGGA